>VUYV01002299.1:0-10087 GCA_008711295.1 Anarhynchus alexandrinus | reverse complement strand
ACCCCAAAATCCCTGAGGTTGGCCCCAAAGTGGCCCCCCCCGGGACCCCAAAATCCNCCCCAAATCCCCGAGATTGGCCCCAAAACCGTGGAATTTGTCCCCCCAAAAAATCTACTGGGACCCCAAAATCTCTGAGATTGGCCCCAAAATAGCCCCCCTGGGACCCCCAGACCGCTGGAATTCACCCCAAAAATTTGCTGGGCCCCCAAAATCCCCGAGATTGGCCCCAAAACCGTTGGAATTCACCCCAAAAATCTGCTGGGACCCCAAATCCCCGAGATTGGCCCCAAAACCGTGGAATTTGTCCCCCCAAAAAATCTACTGGGACCCCAAAATCTCTGAGATTGGCCCCAAAATAGCCCCCCTGGGACCCCCAGACCGCTGGAATTCACCCCAAAAATTTGCTGGGCCCCCAAAATCCCCGAGATTGGCCCCAAAACCGTTGGAATTCACCCCAAAAATCTGCTGGGACCCCAAATCCCCGAGATTGGCCCCAAAACCGTGGAATTTGTCCCCCCAAAAAATCTACTGGGACCCCAAAATCTCTGAGATTGGCCCCAAAATAGCCCCCCTGGGACCCCCAGACCGCTGGAATTCACCCCAAAAATTTGCTGGGCCCCCAAAATCCCCGAGATTGGCCCCAAAACCGTTGGAATTCACCCCAAAAATCTGCTGGGACCCCAAATCCCCGAGATTGGCCCCAAAACCGTGGAATTTGTCCCCCCAAAAAATCTACTGGGACCCCAAAATCTCTGAGATTGGCCCCAAAATAGCCCCCCTGGGACCCCCAGACCGCTGGAATTCACCCCAAAAATTTGCTGGGCCCCCAAAATCCCCGAGATTGGCCCCAAAACCGTTGGAATTCACCCCAAAAATCTGCTGGGACCCCAAATCCCCGAGATTGGCCCCAAAACCGTGGAATTTGTCCCCCCAAAAAATCTACTGGGACCCCAAAATCTCTGAGATTGGCCCCAAAATAGCCCCCCTGGGACCCCCAGACCGCTGGAATTCACCCCAAAAATTTGCTGGGCCCCCAAAATCCCCGAGATTGGCCCCAAAACCGTTGGAATTCACCCCAAAAATCTGCTGGGACCCCAAATCCCCGAGATTGGCCCCAAAACCGTGGAATTTGTCCCCCCAAAAAATCTACTGGGACCCCAAAATCTCTGAGATTGGCCCCAAAATAGCCCCCCTGGGACCCCCAGACCGCTGGAATTCACCCCAAAAATTTGCTGGGCCCCCAAAATCCCCGAGATTGGCCCCAAAACCGTTGGAATTCACCCCAAAAATCTGCTGGGACCCCAAATCCCCGAGATTGGCCCCAAAACCGTGGAATTTGTCCCCCCAAAAAATCTACTGGGACCCCAAAATCTCTGAGATTGGCCCCAAAATAGCCCCCCTGGGACCCCCAGACCGCTGGAATTCACCCCAAAAATTTGCTGGGCCCCCAAAATCCCCGAGATTGGCCCCAAAACCGTTGGAATTCACCCCAAAAATCTGCTGGGACCCCAAATCCCCGAGATTGGCCCCAAAACCGTGGAATTTGTCCCCCCAAAAAATCTACTGGGACCCCAAAATCTCTGAGATTGGCCCCAAAATAGCCCCCCTGGGACCCCCAGACCGCTGGAATTCACCCCAAAAATTTGCTGGGCCCCCAAAATCCCCGAGATTGGCCCCAAAACCGTTGGAATTCACCCCAAAAATCTGCTGGGACCCCAAATCCCCGAGATTGGCCCCAAAACCGTGGAATTTGTCCCCCCAAAAAATCTACTGGGACCCCAAAATCTCTGAGATTGGCCCCAAAATAGCCCCCCTGGGACCCCCAGACCGCTGGAATTCACCCCAAAAATTTGCTGGGCCCCCAAAATCCCCGAGATTGGCCCCAAAACCGTTGGAATTCACCCCAAAAATCTGCTGGGACCCCAAATCCCCGAGATTGGCCCCAAAACCGTGGAATTTGTCCCCCCAAAAAATCTACTGGGACCCCAAAATCTCTGAGATTGGCCCCAAAATAGCCCCCCTGGGACCCCCAGACCGCTGGAATTCACCCCAAAAATTTGCTGGGCCCCCAAAATCCCCGAGATTGGCCCCAAAACCGTTGGAATTCACCCCAAAAATCTGCTGGGACCCCAAATCCCCGAGATTGGCCCCAAAACCGTGGAATTTGTCCCCCCAAAAAATCTACTGGGACCCCAAAATCTCTGAGATTGGCCCCAAAATAGCCCCCCTGGGACCCCCAGACCGCTGGAATTCACCCCAAAAATTTGCTGGGCCCCCAAAATCCCCGAGATTGGCCCCAAAACCGTTGGAATTCACCCCAAAAATCTGCTGGGACCCCAAATCCCCGAGATTGGCCCCAAAACCGTGGAATTTGTCCCCCCAAAAAATCTACTGGGACCCCAAAATCTCTGAGATTGGCCCCAAAATAGCCCCCCTGGGACCCCCAGACCGCTGGAATTCACCCCAAAAATTTGCTGGGCCCCCAAAATCCCCGAGATTGGCCCCAAAACCGTTGGAATTCACCCCAAAAATCTGCTGGGACCCCAAATCCCCGAGATTGGCCCCAAAACCGTGGAATTTGTCCCCCCAAAAAATCTACTGGGACCCCAAAATCTCTGAGATTGGCCCCAAAATAGCCCCCCTGGGACCCCCAGACCGCTGGAATTCACCCCAAAAATTTGCTGGGCCCCCAAAATCCCCGAGATTGGCCCCAAAACCGTTGGAATTCACCCCAAAAATCTGCTGGGACCCCAAATCCCCGAGATTGGCCCCAAAACCGTGGAATTTGTCCCCCCAAAAAATCTACTGGGACCCCAAAATCTCTGAGATTGGCCCCAAAATAGCCCCCCTGGGACCCCCAGACCGCTGGAATTCACCCCAAAAATTTGCTGGGCCCCCAAAATCCCCGAGATTGGCCCCAAAACCGTTGGAATTCACCCCAAAAATCTGCTGGGACCCCAAATCCCCGAGATTGGCCCCAAAACCGTGGAATTTGTCCCCCCAAAAAATCTACTGGGACCCCAAAATCTCTGAGATTGGCCCCAAAATAGCCCCCCTGGGACCCCCAGACCGCTGGAATTCACCCCAAAAATTTGCTGGGCCCCCAAAATCCCCGAGATTGGCCCCAAAACCGTTGGAATTCACCCCAAAAATCTGCTGGGACCCCAAATCCCCGAGATTGGCCCCAAAACCGTGGAATTTGTCCCCCCAAAAAATCTACTGGGACCCCAAAATCTCTGAGATTGGCCCCAAAATAGCCCCCCTGGGACCCCCAGACCGCTGGAATTCACCCCAAAAATTTGCTGGGCCCCCAAAATCCCCGAGATTGGCCCCAAAACCGTTGGAATTCACCCCAAAAATCTGCTGGGACCCCAAATCCCCGAGATTGGCCCCAAAACCGTGGAATTTGTCCCCCCAAAAAATCTACTGGGACCCCAAAATCTCTGAGATTGGCCCCAAAATAGCCCCCCTGGGACCCCCAGACCGCTGGAATTCACCCCAAAAATTTGCTGGGCCCCCAAAATCCCCGAGATTGGCCCCAAAACCGTTGGAATTCACCCCAAAAATCTGCTGGGACCCCAAATCCCCGAGATTGGCCCCAAAACCGTGGAATTTGTCCCCCCAAAAAATCTACTGGGACCCCAAAATCTCTGAGATTGGCCCCAAAATAGCCCCCCTGGGACCCCCAGACCGCTGGAATTCACCCCAAAAATTTGCTGGGCCCCCAAAATCCCCGAGATTGGCCCCAAAACCGTTGGAATTCACCCCAAAAATCTGCTGGGACCCCAAATCCCCGAGATTGGCCCCAAAACCGTGGAATTTGTCCCCCCAAAAAATCTACTGGGACCCCAAAATCTCTGAGATTGGCCCCAAAATAGCCCCCCTGGGACCCCCAGACCGCTGGAATTCACCCCAAAAATTTGCTGGGCCCCCAAAATCCCCGAGATTGGCCCCAAAACCGTTGGAATTCACCCCAAAAATCTGCTGGGACCCCAAATCCCCGAGATTGGCCCCAAAACCGTGGAATTTGTCCCCCCAAAAAATCTACTGGGACCCCAAAATCTCTGAGATTGGCCCCAAAATAGCCCCCCTGGGACCCCCAGACCGCTGGAATTCACCCCAAAAATTTGCTGGGCCCCCAAAATCCCCGAGATTGGCCCCAAAACCGTTGGAATTCACCCCAAAAATCTGCTGGGACCCCAAATCCCCGAGATTGGCCCCAAAACCGTGGAATTTGTCCCCCCAAAAAATCTACTGGGACCCCAAAATCTCTGAGATTGGCCCCAAAATAGCCCCCCTGGGACCCCCAGACCGCTGGAATTCACCCCAAAAATTTGCTGGGCCCCCAAAATCCCCGAGATTGGCCCCAAAACCGTTGGAATTCACCCCAAAAATCTGCTGGGACCCCAAATCCCCGAGATTGGCCCCAAAACCGTGGAATTTGTCCCCCCAAAAAATCTACTGGGACCCCAAAATCTCTGAGATTGGCCCCAAAATAGCCCCCCTGGGACCCCCAGACCGCTGGAATTCACCCCAAAAATTTGCTGGGCCCCCAAAATCCCCGAGATTGGCCCCAAAACCGTTGGAATTCACCCCAAAAATCTGCTGGGACCCCAAATCCCCGAGATTGGCCCCAAAACCGTGGAATTTGTCCCCCCAAAAAATCTACTGGGACCCCAAAATCTCTGAGATTGGCCCCAAAATAGCCCCCCTGGGACCCCCAGACCGCTGGAATTCACCCCAAAAATTTGCTGGGCCCCCAAAATCCCCGAGATTGGCCCCAAAACCGTTGGAATTCACCCCAAAAATCTGCTGGGACCCCAAATCCCCGAGATTGGCCCCAAAACCGTGGAATTTGTCCCCCCAAAAAATCTACTGGGACCCCAAAATCTCTGAGATTGGCCCCAAAATAGCCCCCCTGGGACCCCCAGACCGCTGGAATTCACCCCAAAAATTTGCTGGGCCCCCAAAATCCCCGAGATTGGCCCCAAAACCGTTGGAATTCACCCCAAAAATCTGCTGGGACCCCAAATCCCCGAGATTGGCCCCAAAACCGTGGAATTTGTCCCCCCAAAAAATCTACTGGGACCCCAAAATCTCTGAGATTGGCCCCAAAATAGCCCCCCTGGGACCCCCAGACCGCTGGAATTCACCCCAAAAATTTGCTGGGCCCCCAAAATCCCCGAGATTGGCCCCAAAACCGTTGGAATTCACCCCAAAAATCTGCTGGGACCCCAAATCCCCGAGATTGGCCCCAAAACCGTGGAATTTGTCCCCCCAAAAAATCTACTGGGACCCCAAAATCTCTGAGATTGGCCCCAAAATAGCCCCCCTGGGACCCCCAGACCGCTGGAATTCACCCCAAAAATTTGCTGGGCCCCCAAAATCCCCGAGATTGGCCCCAAAACCGTTGGAATTCACCCCAAAAATCTGCTGGGACCCCAAATCCCCGAGATTGGCCCCAAAACCGTGGAATTTGTCCCCCCAAAAAATCTACTGGGACCCCAAAATCTCTGAGATTGGCCCCAAAATAGCCCCCCTGGGACCCCCAGACCGCTGGAATTCACCCCAAAAATTTGCTGGGCCCCCAAAATCCCCGAGATTGGCCCCAAAACCGTTGGAATTCACCCCAAAAATCTGCTGGGACCCCAAATCCCCGAGATTGGCCCCAAAACCGTGGAATTTGTCCCCCCAAAAAATCTACTGGGACCCCAAAATCTCTGAGATTGGCCCCAAAATAGCCCCCCTGGGACCCCCAGACCGCTGGAATTCACCCCAAAAATTTGCTGGGCCCCCAAAATCCCCGAGATTGGCCCCAAAACCGTTGGAATTCACCCCAAAAATCTGCTGGGACCCCAAATCCCCGAGATTGGCCCCAAAACCGTGGAATTTGTCCCCCCAAAAAATCTACTGGGACCCCAAAATCTCTGAGATTGGCCCCAAAATAGCCCCCCTGGGACCCCCAGACCGCTGGAATTCACCCCAAAAATTTGCTGGGCCCCCAAAATCCCCGAGATTGGCCCCAAAACCGTTGGAATTCACCCCAAAAATCTGCTGGGACCCCAAATCCCCGAGATTGGCCCCAAAACCGTGGAATTTGTCCCCCCAAAAAATCTACTGGGACCCCAAAATCTCTGAGATTGGCCCCAAAATAGCCCCCCTGGGACCCCCAGACCGCTGGAATTCACCCCAAAAATTTGCTGGGCCCCCAAAATCCCCGAGATTGGCCCCAAAACCGTTGGAATTCACCCCAAAAATCTGCTGGGACCCCAAATCCCCGAGATTGGCCCCAAAACCGTGGAATTTGTCCCCCCAAAAAATCTACTGGGACCCCAAAATCTCTGAGATTGGCCCCAAAATAGCCCCCCTGGGACCCCCAGACCGCTGGAATTCACCCCAAAAATTTGCTGGGCCCCCAAAATCCCCGAGATTGGCCCCAAAACCGTTGGAATTCACCCCAAAAATCTGCTGGGACCCCAAATCCCCGAGATTGGCCCCAAAACCGTGGAATTTGTCCCCCCAAAAAATCTACTGGGACCCCAAAATCTCTGAGATTGGCCCCAAAATAGCCCCCCTGGGACCCCCAGACCGCTGGAATTCACCCCAAAAATTTGCTGGGCCCCCAAAATCCCCGAGATTGGCCCCAAAACCGTTGGAATTCACCCCAAAAATCTGCTGGGACCCCAAATCCCCGAGATTGGCCCCAAAACCGTGGAATTTGTCCCCCCAAAAAATCTACTGGGACCCCAAAATCTCTGAGATTGGCCCCAAAATAGCCCCCCTGGGACCCCCAGACCGCTGGAATTCACCCCAAAAATTTGCTGGGCCCCCAAAATCCCCGAGATTGGCCCCAAAACCGTTGGAATTCACCCCAAAAATCTGCTGGGACCCCAAATCCCCGAGATTGGCCCCAAAACCGTGGAATTTGTCCCCCCAAAAAATCTACTGGGACCCCAAAATCTCTGAGATTGGCCCCAAAATAGCCCCCCTGGGACCCCCAGACCGCTGGAATTCACCCCAAAAATTTGCTGGGCCCCCAAAATCCCCGAGATTGGCCCCAAAACCGTTGGAATTCACCCCAAAAATCTGCTGGGACCCCAAATCCCCGAGATTGGCCCCAAAACCGTGGAATTTGTCCCCCCAAAAAATCTACTGGGACCCCAAAATCTCTGAGATTGGCCCCAAAATAGCCCCCCTGGGACCCCCAGACCGCTGGAATTCACCCCAAAAATTTGCTGGGCCCCCAAAATCCCCGAGATTGGCCCCAAAACCGTTGGAATTCACCCCAAAAATCTGCTGGGACCCCAAATCCCCGAGATTGGCCCCAAAACCGTGGAATTTGTCCCCCCAAAAAATCTACTGGGACCCCAAAATCTCTGAGATTGGCCCCAAAATAGCCCCCCTGGGACCCCCAGACCGCTGGAATTCACCCCAAAAATTTGCTGGGCCCCCAAAATCCCCGAGATTGGCCCCAAAACCGTTGGAATTCACCCCAAAAATCTGCTGGGACCCCAAATCCCCGAGATTGGCCCCAAAACCGTGGAATTTGTCCCCCCAAAAAATCTACTGGGACCCCAAAATCTCTGAGATTGGCCCCAAAATAGCCCCCCTGGGACCCCCAGACCGCTGGAATTCACCCCAAAAATTTGCTGGGCCCCCAAAATCCCCGAGATTGGCCCCAAAACCGTTGGAATTCACCCCAAAAATCTGCTGGGACCCCAAATCCCCGAGATTGGCCCCAAAACCGTGGAATTTGTCCCCCCAAAAAATCTACTGGGACCCCAAAATCTCTGAGATTGGCCCCAAAATAGCCCCCCTGGGACCCCCAGACCGCTGGAATTCACCCCAAAAATTTGCTGGGCCCCCAAAATCCCCGAGATTGGCCCCAAAACCGTTGGAATTCACCCCAAAAATCTGCTGGGACCCCAAATCCCCGAGATTGGCCCCAAAACCGTGGAATTTGTCCCCCCAAAAAATCTACTGGGACCCCAAAATCTCTGAGATTGGCCCCAAAATAGCCCCCCTGGGACCCCCAGACCGCTGGAATTCACCCCAAAAATTTGCTGGGCCCCCAAAATCCCCGAGATTGGCCCCAAAACCGTTGGAATTCACCCCAAAAATCTGCTGGGACCCCAAATCCCCGAGATTGGCCCCAAAACCGTGGAATTTGTCCCCCCAAAAAATCTACTGGGACCCCAAAATCTCTGAGATTGGCCCCAAAATAGCCCCCCTGGGACCCCCAGACCGCTGGAATTCACCCCAAAAATTTGCTGGGCCCCCAAAATCCCCGAGATTGGCCCCAAAACCGTTGGAATTCACCCCAAAAATCTGCTGGGACCCCAAATCCCCGAGATTGGCCCCAAAACCGTGGAATTTGTCCCCCCAAAAAATCTACTGGGACCCCAAAATCTCTGAGATTGGCCCCAAAATAGCCCCCCTGGGACCCCCAGACCGCTGGAATTCACCCCAAAAATTTGCTGGGCCCCCAAAATCCCCGAGATTGGCCCCAAAACCGTTGGAATTCACCCCAAAAATCTGCTGGGACCCCAAATCCCCGAGATTGGCCCCAAAACCGTGGAATTTGTCCCCCCAAAAAATCTACTGGGACCCCAAAATCTCTGAGATTGGCCCCAAAATAGCCCCCCTGGGACCCCCAGACCGCTGGAATTCACCCCAAAAATTTGCTGGGCCCCCAAAATCCCCGAGATTGGCCCCAAAACCGTTGGAATTCACCCCAAAAATCTGCTGGGACCCCAAATCCCCGAGATTGGCCCCAAAACCGTGGAATTTGTCCCCCCAAAAAATCTACTGGGACCCCAAAATCTCTGAGATTGGCCCCAAAATAGCCCCCCTGGGACCCCCAGACCGCTGGAATTCACCCCAAAAATTTGCTGGGCCCCCAAAATCCCCGAGATTGGCCCCAAAACCGTTGGAATTCACCCCAAAAATCTGCTGGGACCCCAAATCCCCGAGATTGGCCCCAAAACCGTGGAATTTGTCCCCCCAAAAAATCTACTGGGACCCCAAAATCTCTGAGATTGGCCCCAAAATAGCCCCCCTGGGACCCCCAGACCGCTGGAATTCACCCCAAAAATTTGCTGGGCCCCCAAAATCCCCGAGATTGGCCCCAAAACCGTTGGAATTCACCCCAAAAATCTGCTGGGACCCCAAATCCCCGAGATTGGCCCCAAAACCGTGGAATTTGTCCCCCCAAAAAATCTACTGGGACCCCAAAATCTCTGAGATTGGCCCCAAAATAGCCCCCCTGGGACCCCCAGACCGCTGGAATTCACCCCAAAAATTTGCTGGGCCCCCAAAATCCCCGAGATTGGCCCCAAAACCGTTGGAATTCACCCCAAAAATCTGCTGGGACCCCAAATCCCCGAGATTGGCCCCAAAACCGTGGAATTTGTCCCCCCAAAAAATCTACTGGGACCCCAAAATCTCTGAGATTGGCCCCAAAATAGCCCCCCTGGGACCCCCAGACCGCTGGAATTCACCCCAAAAATTTGCTGGGCCCCCAAAATCCCCGAGATTGGCCCCAAAACCGTTGGAATTCACCCCAAAAATCTGCTGGGACCCCAAATCCCCGAGATTGGCCCCAAAACCGTGGAATTTGTCCCCCCAAAAAATCTACTGGGACCCCAAAATCTCTGAGATTGGCCCCAAAATGGCCCTCTGAGACCCCCAAATCCTTGGAATTCGCCCCAAAAATCTGCTGGGACCCCAAAATCCCTGAGCTTGGCCCCGAAATGGCCCCCTGGGACCCCCAAATCTCTGGAATTCACCGCAAAAAGCTGCTGGGACCCCAAAATCCCTGAGGTTGGCCCCAAAGTGGCCCCCCCCGGGACCCCAAAATCCCTGAGATTGGCCCCAAAATAGCCCCCCTGGGACCCCCAGACCGCTGGAATTCACCCCAAAAATTTGCTGGGCCCCCAAAATCCCCGAGATTGGCCCCAAAACCGTTGGAATTCACCCCAAAAATCTGCTGGGACCCCAAATCCCCGAGATTGGCCCCAAAACCGTGGAATTTGTCCCCCCAAAAAATCTACTGGGACCCCAAAATCTCTGAGATTGGCCCCAAAAT
>VUYV01002257.1:0-10105 GCA_008711295.1 Anarhynchus alexandrinus | reverse complement strand
CCCCAATGGGATCCCATCACCACCCCAACGGGTTCCCATCACCACCCCAACCAGAAGCACCCAACCCAAGAGCACCCAACTGGGATCATCTCAGATGGGAACACCCCAATGGGAACCCATCACCACCCCAACCAGGAGCACCCAACCCAGGAGCACCCAACCCAAGAGCACCCAACCCAAGAGCACCCAACTGGGATCATCTCAGATGGGAACACCCCAATGGGAACCCATCACCACCCCAACCAGGAGCACCCAACCCAGGAGCACCCAACCCAAGAGCACCCAACCCAAGAGCACCCAACTGGGATCATCTCAGATGGGAACACCCCAATGGGAACCCATCACCACCCCAACCAGGAGCACCCAACCCAGGAGCACCCAACCCAAGAGCACCCAACCCAAGAGCACCCAACTGGGATCATCTCAGATGGGAACACCCCAATGGGAACCCATCACCACCCCAACCAGGAGCACCCAACCCAGGAGCACCCAACCCAAGAGCACCCAACCCAAGAGCACCCAACTGGGATCATCTCAGATGGGAACACCCCAATGGGAACCCATCACCACCCCAACCAGGAGCACCCAACCCAGGAGCACCCAACCCAAGAGCACCCAACCCAAGAGCACCCAACTGGGATCATCTCAGATGGGAACACCCCAATGGGAACCCATCACCACCCCAACCAGGAGCACCCAACCCAGGAGCACCCAACCCAAGAGCACCCAACCCAAGAGCACCCAACTGGGATCATCTCAGATGGGAACACCCCAATGGGAACCCATCACCACCCCAACCAGGAGCACCCAACCCAGGAGCACCCAACCCAAGAGCACCCAACCCAAGAGCACCCAACTGGGATCATCTCAGATGGGAACACCCCAATGGGAACCCATCACCACCCCAACCAGGAGCACCCAACCCAGGAGCACCCAACCCAAGAGCACCCAACCCAAGAGCACCCAACTGGGATCATCTCAGATGGGAACACCCCAATGGGAACCCATCACCACCCCAACCAGGAGCACCCAACCCAGGAGCACCCAACCCAAGAGCACCCAACCCAAGAGCACCCAACTGGGATCATCTCAGATGGGAACACCCCAATGGGAACCCATCACCACCCCAACCAGGAGCACCCAACCCAGGAGCACCCAACCCAAGAGCACCCAACCCAAGAGCACCCAACTGGGATCATCTCAGATGGGAACACCCCAATGGGAACCCATCACCACCCCAACCAGGAGCACCCAACCCAGGAGCACCCAACCCAAGAGCACCCAACCCAAGAGCACCCAACTGGGATCATCTCAGATGGGAACACCCCAATGGGAACCCATCACCACCCCAACCAGGAGCACCCAACCCAGGAGCACCCAACCCAAGAGCACCCAACCCAAGAGCACCCAACTGGGATCATCTCAGATGGGAACACCCCAATGGGAACCCATCACCACCCCAACCAGGAGCACCCAACCCAGGAGCACCCAACCCAAGAGCACCCAACCCAAGAGCACCCAACTGGGATCATCTCAGATGGGAACACCCCAATGGGAACCCATCACCACCCCAACCAGGAGCACCCAACCCAGGAGCACCCAACCCAAGAGCACCCAACCCAAGAGCACCCAACTGGGATCATCTCAGATGGGAACACCCCAATGGGAACCCATCACCACCCCAACCAGGAGCACCCAACCCAGGAGCACCCAACCCAAGAGCACCCAACCCAAGAGCACCCAACTGGGATCATCTCAGATGGGAACACCCCAATGGGAACCCATCACCACCCCAACCAGGAGCACCCAACCCAGGAGCACCCAACCCAAGAGCACCCAACCCAAGAGCACCCAACTGGGATCATCTCAGATGGGAACACCCCAATGGGAACCCATCACCACCCCAACCAGGAGCACCCAACCCAGGAGCACCCAACCCAAGAGCACCCAACCCAAGAGCACCCAACTGGGATCATCTCAGATGGGAACACCCCAATGGGAACCCATCACCACCCCAACCAGGAGCACCCAACCCAGGAGCACCCAACCCAAGAGCACCCAACCCAAGAGCACCCAACTGGGATCATCTCAGATGGGAACACCCCAATGGGAACCCATCACCACCCCAACCAGGAGCACCCAACCCAGGAGCACCCAACCCAAGAGCACCCAACCCAAGAGCACCCAACTGGGATCATCTCAGATGGGAACACCCCAATGGGAACCCATCACCACCCCAACCAGGAGCACCCAACCCAGGAGCACCCAACCCAAGAGCACCCAACCCAAGAGCACCCAACTGGGATCATCTCAGATGGGAACACCCCAATGGGAACCCATCACCACCCCAACCAGGAGCACCCAACCCAGGAGCACCCAACCCAAGAGCACCCAACCCAAGAGCACCCAACTGGGATCATCTCAGATGGGAACACCCCAATGGGAACCCATCACCACCCCAACCAGGAGCACCCAACCCAGGAGCACCCAACCCAAGAGCACCCAACCCAAGAGCACCCAACTGGGATCATCTCAGATGGGAACACCCCAATGGGAACCCATCACCACCCCAACCAGGAGCACCCAACCCAGGAGCACCCAACCCAAGAGCACCCAACCCAAGAGCACCCAACTGGGATCATCTCAGATGGGAACACCCCAATGGGAACCCATCACCACCCCAACCAGGAGCACCCAACCCAGGAGCACCCAACCCAAGAGCACCCAACCCAAGAGCACCCAACTGGGATCATCTCAGATGGGAACACCCCAATGGGAACCCATCACCACCCCAACCAGGAGCACCCAACCCAGGAGCACCCAACCCAAGAGCACCCAACCCAAGAGCACCCAACTGGGATCATCTCAGATGGGAACACCCCAATGGGAACCCATCACCACCCCAACCAGGAGCACCCAACCCAGGAGCACCCAACCCAAGAGCACCCAACCCAAGAGCACCCAACTGGGATCATCTCAGATGGGAACACCCCAATGGGAACCCATCACCACCCCAACCAGGAGCACCCAACCCAGGAGCACCCAACCCAAGAGCACCCAACCCAAGAGCACCCAACTGGGATCATCTCAGATGGGAACACCCCAATGGGAACCCATCACCACCCCAACCAGGAGCACCCAACCCAGGAGCACCCAACCCAAGAGCACCCAACCCAAGAGCACCCAACTGGGATCATCTCAGATGGGAACACCCCAATGGGAACCCATCACCACCCCAACCAGGAGCACCCAACCCAGGAGCACCCAACCCAAGAGCACCCAACCCAAGAGCACCCAACTGGGATCATCTCAGATGGGAACACCCCAATGGGAACCCATCACCACCCCAACCAGGAGCACCCAACCCAGGAGCACCCAACCCAAGAGCACCCAACCCAAGAGCACCCAACTGGGATCATCTCAGATGGGAACACCCCAATGGGAACCCATCACCACCCCAACCAGGAGCACCCAACCCAGGAGCACCCAACCCAAGAGCACCCAACCCAAGAGCACCCAACTGGGATCATCTCAGATGGGAACACCCCAATGGGAACCCATCACCACCCCAACCAGGAGCACCCAACCCAGGAGCACCCAACCCAAGAGCACCCAACCCAAGAGCACCCAACTGGGATCATCTCAGATGGGAACACCCCAATGGGAACCCATCACCACCCCAACCAGGAGCACCCAACCCAGGAGCACCCAACCCAAGAGCACCCAACCCAAGAGCACCCAACTGGGATCATCTCAGATGGGAACACCCCAATGGGAACCCATCACCACCCCAACCAGGAGCACCCAACCCAGGAGCACCCAACCCAAGAGCACCCAACCCAAGAGCACCCAACTGGGATCATCTCAGATGGGAACACCCCAATGGGAACCCATCACCACCCCAACCAGGAGCACCCAACCCAGGAGCACCCAACCCAAGAGCACCCAACCCAAGAGCACCCAACTGGGATCATCTCAGATGGGAACACCCCAATGGGAACCCATCACCACCCCAACCAGGAGCACCCAACCCAGGAGCACCCAACCCAAGAGCACCCAACCCAAGAGCACCCAACTGGGATCATCTCAGATGGGAACACCCCAATGGGAACCCATCACCACCCCAACCAGGAGCACCCAACCCAGGAGCACCCAACCCAAGAGCACCCAACCCAAGAGCACCCAACTGGGATCATCTCAGATGGGAACACCCCAATGGGAACCCATCACCACCCCAACCAGGAGCACCCAACCCAGGAGCACCCAACCCAAGAGCACCCAACCCAAGAGCACCCAACTGGGATCATCTCAGATGGGAACACCCCAATGGGAACCCATCACCACCCCAACCAGGAGCACCCAACCCAGGAGCACCCAACCCAAGAGCACCCAACCCAAGAGCACCCAACTGGGATCATCTCAGATGGGAACACCCCAATGGGAACCCATCACCACCCCAACCAGGAGCACCCAACCCAGGAGCACCCAACCCAAGAGCACCCAACCCAAGAGCACCCAACTGGGATCATCTCAGATGGGAACACCCCAATGGGAACCCATCACCACCCCAACCAGGAGCACCCAACCCAGGAGCACCCAACCCAAGAGCACCCAACCCAAGAGCACCCAACTGGGATCATCTCAGATGGGAACACCCCAATGGGAACCCATCACCACCCCAACCAGGAGCACCCAACCCAGGAGCACCCAACCCAAGAGCACCCAACCCAAGAGCACCCAACTGGGATCATCTCAGATGGGAACACCCCAATGGGAACCCATCACCACCCCAACCAGGAGCACCCAACCCAGGAGCACCCAACCCAAGAGCACCCAACCCAAGAGCACCCAACTGGGATCATCTCAGATGGGAACACCCCAATGGGAACCCATCACCACCCCAACCAGGAGCACCCAACCCAGGAGCACCCAACCCAAGAGCACCCAACCCAAGAGCACCCAACTGGGATCATCTCAGATGGGAACACCCCAATGGGAACCCATCACCACCCCAACCAGGAGCACCCAACCCAGGAGCACCCAACCCAAGAGCACCCAACCCAAGAGCACCCAACTGGGATCATCTCAGATGGGAACACCCCAATGGGAACCCATCACCACCCCAACCAGGAGCACCCAACCCAGGAGCACCCAACCCAAGAGCACCCAACCCAAGAGCACCCAACTGGGATCATCTCAGATGGGAACACCCCAATGGGAACCCATCACCACCCCAACCAGGAGCACCCAACCCAGGAGCACCCAACCCAAGAGCACCCAACCCAAGAGCACCCAACTGGGATCATCTCAGATGGGAACACCCCAATGGGAACCCATCACCACCCCAACCAGGAGCACCCAACCCAGGAGCACCCAACCCAAGAGCACCCAACCCAAGAGCACCCAACTGGGATCATCTCAGATGGGAACACCCCAATGGGAACCCATCACCACCCCAACCAGGAGCACCCAACCCAGGAGCACCCAACCCAAGAGCACCCAACCCAAGAGCACCCAACTGGGATCATCTCAGATGGGAACACCCCAATGGGAACCCATCACCACCCCAACCAGGAGCACCCAACCCAGGAGCACCCAACCCAAGAGCACCCAACCCAAGAGCACCCAACTGGGATCATCTCAGATGGGAACACCCCAATGGGAACCCATCACCACCCCAACCAGGAGCACCCAACCCAGGAGCACCCAACCCAAGAGCACCCAACCCAAGAGCACCCAACTGGGATCATCTCAGATGGGAACACCCCAATGGGAACCCATCACCACCCCAACCAGGAGCACCCAACCCAGGAGCACCCAACCCAAGAGCACCCAACCCAAGAGCACCCAACTGGGATCATCTCAGATGGGAACACCCCAATGGGAACCCATCACCACCCCAACCAGGAGCACCCAACCCAGGAGCACCCAACCCAAGAGCACCCAACCCAAGAGCACCCAACTGGGATCATCTCAGATGGGAACACCCCAATGGGAACCCATCACCACCCCAACCAGGAGCACCCAACCCAGGAGCACCCAACCCAAGAGCACCCAACCCAAGAGCACCCAACTGGGATCATCTCAGATGGGAACACCCCAATGGGAACCCATCACCACCCCAACCAGGAGCACCCAACCCAGGAGCACCCAACCCAAGAGCACCCAACCCAAGAGCACCCAACTGGGATCATCTCAGATGGGAACACCCCAATGGGAACCCATCACCACCCCAACCAGGAGCACCCAACCCAGGAGCACCCAACCCAAGAGCACCCAACCCAAGAGCACCCAACTGGGATCATCTCAGATGGGAACACCCCAATGGGAACCCATCACCACCCCAACCAGGAGCACCCAACCCAGGAGCACCCAACCCAAGAGCACCCAACCCAAGAGCACCCAACTGGGATCATCTCAGATGGGAACACCCCAATGGGAACCCATCACCACCCCAACCAGGAGCACCCAACCCAGGAGCACCCAACCCAAGAGCACCCAACCCAAGAGCACCCAACTGGGATCATCTCAGATGGGAACACCCCAATGGGAACCCATCACCACCCCAACCAGGAGCACCCAACCCAGGAGCACCCAACCCAAGAGCACCCAACCCAAGAGCACCCAACTGGGATCATCTCAGATGGGAACACCCCAATGGGAACCCATCACCACCCCAACCAGGAGCACCCAACCCAGGAGCACCCAACCCAAGAGCACCCAACCCAAGAGCACCCAACTGGGATCATCTCAGATGGGAACACCCCAATGGGAACCCATCACCACCCCAACCAGGAGCACCCAACCCAGGAGCACCCAACCCAAGAGCACCCAACCCAAGAGCACCCAACTGGGATCATCTCAGATGGGAACACCCCAATGGGAACCCATCACCACCCCAACCAGGAGCACCCAACCCAGGAGCACCCAACCCAAGAGCACCCAACCCAAGAGCACCCAACTGGGATCATCTCAGATGGGAACACCCCAATGGGAACCCATCACCACCCCAACCAGGAGCACCCAACCCAGGAGCACCCAACCCAAGAGCACCCAACCCAAGAGCACCCAACTGGGATCATCTCAGATGGGAACACCCCAATGGGAACCCATCACCACCCCAACCAGGAGCACCCAACCCAGGAGCACCCAACCCAAGAGCACCCAACCCAAGAGCACCCAACTGGGATCATCTCAGATGGGAACACCCCAATGGGAACCCATCACCACCCCAACCAGGAGCACCCAACCCAGGAGCACCCAACCCAAGAGCACCCAACCCAAGAGCACCCAACTGGGATCATCTCAGATGGGAACACCCCAATGGGAACCCATCACCACCCCAACCAGGAGCACCCAACCCAGGAGCACCCAACCCAAGAGCACCCAACCCAAGAGCACCCAACTGGGATCATCTCAGATGGGAACACCCCAATGGGAACCCATCACCACCCCAACCAGGAGCACCCAACCCAGGAGCACCCAACCCAAGAGCACCCAACCCAAGAGCACCCAACTGGGATCATCTCAGATGGGAACACCCCAATGGGAACCCATCACCACCCCAACCAGGAGCACCCAACCCAGGAGCACCCAACCCAAGAGCACCCAACCCAAGAGCACCCAACTGGGATCATCTCAGATGGGAACACCCCAATGGGAACCCATCACCACCCCAACCAGGAGCACCCAACCCAGGAGCACCCAACCCAAGAGCACCCAACCCAAGAGCACCCAACTGGGATCATCTCAGATGGGAACACCCCAATGGGAACCCATCACCACCCCAACCAGGAGCACCCAACCCAGGAGCACCCAACCCAAGAGCACCCAACCCAAGAGCACCCAACTGGGATCATCTCAGATGGGAACACCCCAATGGGAACCCATCACCACCCCAACCAGGAGCACCCAACCCAGGAGCACCCAACCCAAGAGCACCCAACCCAAGAGCACCCAACTGGGATCATCTCAGATGGGAACACCCCAATGGGAACCCATCACCACCCCAACCAGGAGCACCCAACCCAGGAGCACCCAACCCAAGAGCACCCAACCCAAGAGCACCCAACTGGGATCATCTCAGATGGGAACACCCCAATGGGAACCCATCACCACCCCAACCAGGAGCACCCAACCCAGGAGCACCCAACCCAAGAGCACCCAACCCAAGAGCACCCAACTGGGATCATCTCAGATGGGAACACCCCAATGGGAACCCATCACCACCCCAACCAGGAGCACCCAACCCAGGAGCACCCAACCCAAGAGCACCCAACCCAAGAGCACCCAACTGGGATCATCTCAGATGGGAACACCCCAATGGGAACCCATCACCACCCCAACCAGGAGCACCCAACCCAGGAGCACCCAACCCAAGAGCACCCAACCCAAGAGCACCCAACTGGGATCATCTCAGATGGGAACACCCCAATGGGAACCCATCACCACCCCAACCAGGAGCACCCAACCCAGGAGCACCCAACCCAAGAGCACCCAACCCAAGAGCACCCAACTGGGATCATCTCAGATGGGAACACCCCAATGGGAACCCATCACCACCCCAACCAGGAGCACCCAACCCAGGAGCACCCAACCCAAGAGCACCCAACCCAAGAGCACCCAACTGGGATCATCTCAGATGGGAACACCCCAATGGGAACCCATCACCACCCCAACCAGGAGCACCCAACCCAGGAGCACCCAACCCAAGAGCACCCAACCCAAGAGCACCCAACTGGGATCATCTCAGATGGGAACACCCCAATGGGAACCCATCACCACCCCAACCAGGAGCACCCAACCCAGGAGCACCCAACCCAAGAGCACCCAACCCAAGAGCACCCAACTGGGATCATCTCAGATGGGAACACCCCAATGGGAACCCATCACCACCCCAACCAGGAGCACCCAACCCAGGAGCACCCAACCCAAGAGCACCCAACCCAAGAGCACCCAACTGGGATCATCTCAGATGGGAACACCCCAATGGGAACCCATCACCACCCCAACCAGGAGCACCCAACCCAGGAGCACCCAACCCAAGAGCACCCAACCCAAGAGCACCCAACTGGGATCATCTCAGATGGGAACACCCCAATGGGAACCCATCACCACCCCAACCAGGAGCACCCAACCCAGGAGCACCCAACCCAAGAGCACCCAACCCAAGAGCACCCAACTGGGATCATCTCAGATGGGAACACCCCAATGGGAACCCATCACCACCCCAACCAGGAGCACCCAACCCAGGAGCACCCAACCCAAGAGCACCCAACCCAAGAGCACCCAACTGGGATCATCTCAGATGGGAACACCCCAATGGGAACCCATCACCACCCCAACCAGGAGCACCCAACCCAGGAGCACCCAACCCAAGAGCACCCAACCCAAGAGCACCCAACTGGGATCATCTCAGATGGGAACACCCCAATGGGAACCCATCACCACCCCAACCAGGAGCACCCAACCCAGGAGCACCCAACCCAAGAGCACCCAACCCAAGAGCACCCAACTGGGATCATCTCAGATGGGAACACCCCAATGGGAACCCATCACCACCCCAACCAGGAGCACCCAACCCAGGAGCACCCAACCCAAGAGCACCCAACCCAAGAGCACCCAACTGGGATCATCTCAGATGGGAACACCCCAATGGGAACCCATCACCACCCCAACCAGGAGCACCCAACCCAGGAGCACCCAACCCAAGAGCACCCAACCCAAGAGCACCCAACTGGGATCATCTCAGATGGGAACACCCCAATGGGAACCCATCACCACCCCAACCAGGAGCACCCAACCCAGGAGCACCCAACCCAAGAGCACCCAACCCAAGAGCACCCAACTGGGATCATCTNCACCCAACCCAGGAGCACCCAACTGGGGTCATCTCAGATGGGAACACCCCAGTGGGATCCCACCAACACCAGCACCCAACCCAAGGGCACCCAACTGGGATCATCTCAGATGGAAGCACCCCAATGGGATCCCATCACCACCCCAACCAGGAGCACCCAACCCAGGCGCACCCAACTGGGGTCATGTCAGATGGGAACACCTCAATGGGATCCCACCAACACCCAACCCAGGAGCACCCAACCCA
>VUYV01002196.1:0-10138 GCA_008711295.1 Anarhynchus alexandrinus | reverse complement strand
CCCCTAAAAACCATCCCTAGCATCCAAAACCTTCCCCCTGCACCCAAAAACATCTCCCCAGTGCCCAAATACACCCCCCAGTGCCCCAAAAATACACCATTAGCACCCAAAACCTCCCCCCAGCACCCAAGAAAACCATCCCTAGCACCCCAAAACACCTCCCGAGCACCCTAAACCCCATCATTAGCGTCCAAAAACACCTCCCAGTGCCCCAAACCACCTCCCCAGCGCCCCAAACNCCAGCACCCTAAAACCCATCATTAGCGTCCAAAGACTTCCCCCGTGCCCAAAAGCACCTCCCAGTGCCCAAAACATCTCCCTGTCCCCCTAAAAACCATCTCTAGCACCCCAAAGCACCTCCCCAGCACCCTAAAAACCATCCCTATCATCCAAAAACTTCCCCCAGCACCCCAAAAAAACACCATTAGAATCCAAAAACACCCCCCAGTGCCCAAAACCAATCCCTAGCACCCCAAAACACCTCCCCAGCACCCTAAAACCCATCATTAGCGTCCAAAGACTTCCCCCGTGCCCAAAAGCACCTCCCAGTGCCCAAAACATCTCCCTGTCCCCCTAAAAACCATCTCTAGCACCCCAAAGCACCTCCCCAGCACCCTAAAAACCATCCCTATCATCCAAAAACTTCCCCCAGCACCCCAAAAAAACACCATTAGAATCCAAAAACACCCCCCAGTGCCCAAAACCAATCCCTAGCACCCCAAAACACCTCCCCAGCACCCTAAAACCCATCATTAGCGTCCAAAGACTTCCCCCGTGCCCAAAAGCACCTCCCAGTGCCCAAAACATCTCCCTGTCCCCCTAAAAACCATCTCTAGCACCCCAAAGCACCTCCCCAGCACCCTAAAAACCATCCCTATCATCCAAAAACTTCCCCCAGCACCCCAAAAAAACACCATTAGAATCCAAAAACACCCCCCAGTGCCCAAAACCAATCCCTAGCACCCCAAAACACCTCCCCAGCACCCTAAAACCCATCATTAGCGTCCAAAGACTTCCCCCGTGCCCAAAAGCACCTCCCAGTGCCCAAAACATCTCCCTGTCCCCCTAAAAACCATCTCTAGCACCCCAAAGCACCTCCCCAGCACCCTAAAAACCATCCCTATCATCCAAAAACTTCCCCCAGCACCCCAAAAAAACACCATTAGAATCCAAAAACACCCCCCAGTGCCCAAAACCAATCCCTAGCACCCCAAAACACCTCCCCAGCACCCTAAAACCCATCATTAGCGTCCAAAGACTTCCCCCGTGCCCAAAAGCACCTCCCAGTGCCCAAAACATCTCCCTGTCCCCCTAAAAACCATCTCTAGCACCCCAAAGCACCTCCCCAGCACCCTAAAAACCATCCCTATCATCCAAAAACTTCCCCCAGCACCCCAAAAAAACACCATTAGAATCCAAAAACACCCCCCAGTGCCCAAAACCAATCCCTAGCACCCCAAAACACCTCCCCAGCACCCTAAAACCCATCATTAGCGTCCAAAGACTTCCCCCGTGCCCAAAAGCACCTCCCAGTGCCCAAAACATCTCCCTGTCCCCCTAAAAACCATCTCTAGCACCCCAAAGCACCTCCCCAGCACCCTAAAAACCATCCCTATCATCCAAAAACTTCCCCCAGCACCCCAAAAAAACACCATTAGAATCCAAAAACACCCCCCAGTGCCCAAAACCAATCCCTAGCACCCCAAAACACCTCCCCAGCACCCTAAAACCCATCATTAGCGTCCAAAGACTTCCCCCGTGCCCAAAAGCACCTCCCAGTGCCCAAAACATCTCCCTGTCCCCCTAAAAACCATCTCTAGCACCCCAAAGCACCTCCCCAGCACCCTAAAAACCATCCCTATCATCCAAAAACTTCCCCCAGCACCCCAAAAAAACACCATTAGAATCCAAAAACACCCCCCAGTGCCCAAAACCAATCCCTAGCACCCCAAAACACCTCCCCAGCACCCTAAAACCCATCATTAGCGTCCAAAGACTTCCCCCGTGCCCAAAAGCACCTCCCAGTGCCCAAAACATCTCCCTGTCCCCCTAAAAACCATCTCTAGCACCCCAAAGCACCTCCCCAGCACCCTAAAAACCATCCCTATCATCCAAAAACTTCCCCCAGCACCCCAAAAAAACACCATTAGAATCCAAAAACACCCCCCAGTGCCCAAAACCAATCCCTAGCACCCCAAAACACCTCCCCAGCACCCTAAAACCCATCATTAGCGTCCAAAGACTTCCCCCGTGCCCAAAAGCACCTCCCAGTGCCCAAAACATCTCCCTGTCCCCCTAAAAACCATCTCTAGCACCCCAAAGCACCTCCCCAGCACCCTAAAAACCATCCCTATCATCCAAAAACTTCCCCCAGCACCCCAAAAAAACACCATTAGAATCCAAAAACACCCCCCAGTGCCCAAAACCAATCCCTAGCACCCCAAAACACCTCCCCAGCACCCTAAAACCCATCATTAGCGTCCAAAGACTTCCCCCGTGCCCAAAAGCACCTCCCAGTGCCCAAAACATCTCCCTGTCCCCCTAAAAACCATCTCTAGCACCCCAAAGCACCTCCCCAGCACCCTAAAAACCATCCCTATCATCCAAAAACTTCCCCCAGCACCCCAAAAAAACACCATTAGAATCCAAAAACACCCCCCAGTGCCCAAAACCAATCCCTAGCACCCCAAAACACCTCCCCAGCACCCTAAAACCCATCATTAGCGTCCAAAGACTTCCCCCGTGCCCAAAAGCACCTCCCAGTGCCCAAAACATCTCCCTGTCCCCCTAAAAACCATCTCTAGCACCCCAAAGCACCTCCCCAGCACCCTAAAAACCATCCCTATCATCCAAAAACTTCCCCCAGCACCCCAAAAAAACACCATTAGAATCCAAAAACACCCCCCAGTGCCCAAAACCAATCCCTAGCACCCCAAAACACCTCCCCAGCACCCTAAAACCCATCATTAGCGTCCAAAGACTTCCCCCGTGCCCAAAAGCACCTCCCAGTGCCCAAAACATCTCCCTGTCCCCCTAAAAACCATCTCTAGCACCCCAAAGCACCTCCCCAGCACCCTAAAAACCATCCCTATCATCCAAAAACTTCCCCCAGCACCCCAAAAAAACACCATTAGAATCCAAAAACACCCCCCAGTGCCCAAAACCAATCCCTAGCACCCCAAAACACCTCCCCAGCACCCTAAAACCCATCATTAGCGTCCAAAGACTTCCCCCGTGCCCAAAAGCACCTCCCAGTGCCCAAAACATCTCCCTGTCCCCCTAAAAACCATCTCTAGCACCCCAAAGCACCTCCCCAGCACCCTAAAAACCATCCCTATCATCCAAAAACTTCCCCCAGCACCCCAAAAAAACACCATTAGAATCCAAAAACACCCCCCAGTGCCCAAAACCAATCCCTAGCACCCCAAAACACCTCCCCAGCACCCTAAAACCCATCATTAGCGTCCAAAGACTTCCCCCGTGCCCAAAAGCACCTCCCAGTGCCCAAAACATCTCCCTGTCCCCCTAAAAACCATCTCTAGCACCCCAAAGCACCTCCCCAGCACCCTAAAAACCATCCCTATCATCCAAAAACTTCCCCCAGCACCCCAAAAAAACACCATTAGAATCCAAAAACACCCCCCAGTGCCCAAAACCAATCCCTAGCACCCCAAAACACCTCCCCAGCACCCTAAAACCCATCATTAGCGTCCAAAGACTTCCCCCGTGCCCAAAAGCACCTCCCAGTGCCCAAAACATCTCCCTGTCCCCCTAAAAACCATCTCTAGCACCCCAAAGCACCTCCCCAGCACCCTAAAAACCATCCCTATCATCCAAAAACTTCCCCCAGCACCCCAAAAAAACACCATTAGAATCCAAAAACACCCCCCAGTGCCCAAAACCAATCCCTAGCACCCCAAAACACCTCCCCAGCACCCTAAAACCCATCATTAGCGTCCAAAGACTTCCCCCGTGCCCAAAAGCACCTCCCAGTGCCCAAAACATCTCCCTGTCCCCCTAAAAACCATCTCTAGCACCCCAAAGCACCTCCCCAGCACCCTAAAAACCATCCCTATCATCCAAAAACTTCCCCCAGCACCCCAAAAAAACACCATTAGAATCCAAAAACACCCCCCAGTGCCCAAAACCAATCCCTAGCACCCCAAAACACCTCCCCAGCACCCTAAAACCCATCATTAGCGTCCAAAGACTTCCCCCGTGCCCAAAAGCACCTCCCAGTGCCCAAAACATCTCCCTGTCCCCCTAAAAACCATCTCTAGCACCCCAAAGCACCTCCCCAGCACCCTAAAAACCATCCCTATCATCCAAAAACTTCCCCCAGCACCCCAAAAAAACACCATTAGAATCCAAAAACACCCCCCAGTGCCCAAAACCAATCCCTAGCACCCCAAAACACCTCCCCAGCACCCTAAAACCCATCATTAGCGTCCAAAGACTTCCCCCGTGCCCAAAAGCACCTCCCAGTGCCCAAAACATCTCCCTGTCCCCCTAAAAACCATCTCTAGCACCCCAAAGCACCTCCCCAGCACCCTAAAAACCATCCCTATCATCCAAAAACTTCCCCCAGCACCCCAAAAAAACACCATTAGAATCCAAAAACACCCCCCAGTGCCCAAAACCAATCCCTAGCACCCCAAAACACCTCCCCAGCACCCTAAAACCCATCATTAGCGTCCAAAGACTTCCCCCGTGCCCAAAAGCACCTCCCAGTGCCCAAAACATCTCCCTGTCCCCCTAAAAACCATCTCTAGCACCCCAAAGCACCTCCCCAGCACCCTAAAAACCATCCCTATCATCCAAAAACTTCCCCCAGCACCCCAAAAAAACACCATTAGAATCCAAAAACACCCCCCAGTGCCCAAAACCAATCCCTAGCACCCCAAAACACCTCCCCAGCACCCTAAAACCCATCATTAGCGTCCAAAGACTTCCCCCGTGCCCAAAAGCACCTCCCAGTGCCCAAAACATCTCCCTGTCCCCCTAAAAACCATCTCTAGCACCCCAAAGCACCTCCCCAGCACCCTAAAAACCATCCCTATCATCCAAAAACTTCCCCCAGCACCCCAAAAAAACACCATTAGAATCCAAAAACACCCCCCAGTGCCCAAAACCAATCCCTAGCACCCCAAAACACCTCCCCAGCACCCTAAAACCCATCATTAGCGTCCAAAGACTTCCCCCGTGCCCAAAAGCACCTCCCAGTGCCCAAAACATCTCCCTGTCCCCCTAAAAACCATCTCTAGCACCCCAAAGCACCTCCCCAGCACCCTAAAAACCATCCCTATCATCCAAAAACTTCCCCCAGCACCCCAAAAAAACACCATTAGAATCCAAAAACACCCCCCAGTGCCCAAAACCAATCCCTAGCACCCCAAAACACCTCCCCAGCACCCTAAAACCCATCATTAGCGTCCAAAGACTTCCCCCGTGCCCAAAAGCACCTCCCAGTGCCCAAAACATCTCCCTGTCCCCCTAAAAACCATCTCTAGCACCCCAAAGCACCTCCCCAGCACCCTAAAAACCATCCCTATCATCCAAAAACTTCCCCCAGCACCCCAAAAAAACACCATTAGAATCCAAAAACACCCCCCAGTGCCCAAAACCAATCCCTAGCACCCCAAAACACCTCCCCAGCACCCTAAAACCCATCATTAGCGTCCAAAGACTTCCCCCGTGCCCAAAAGCACCTCCCAGTGCCCAAAACATCTCCCTGTCCCCCTAAAAACCATCTCTAGCACCCCAAAGCACCTCCCCAGCACCCTAAAAACCATCCCTATCATCCAAAAACTTCCCCCAGCACCCCAAAAAAACACCATTAGAATCCAAAAACACCCCCCAGTGCCCAAAACCAATCCCTAGCACCCCAAAACACCTCCCCAGCACCCTAAAACCCATCATTAGCGTCCAAAGACTTCCCCCGTGCCCAAAAGCACCTCCCAGTGCCCAAAACATCTCCCTGTCCCCCTAAAAACCATCTCTAGCACCCCAAAGCACCTCCCCAGCACCCTAAAAACCATCCCTATCATCCAAAAACTTCCCCCAGCACCCCAAAAAAACACCATTAGAATCCAAAAACACCCCCCAGTGCCCAAAACCAATCCCTAGCACCCCAAAACACCTCCCCAGCACCCTAAAACCCATCATTAGCGTCCAAAGACTTCCCCCGTGCCCAAAAGCACCTCCCAGTGCCCAAAACATCTCCCTGTCCCCCTAAAAACCATCTCTAGCACCCCAAAGCACCTCCCCAGCACCCTAAAAACCATCCCTATCATCCAAAAACTTCCCCCAGCACCCCAAAAAAACACCATTAGAATCCAAAAACACCCCCCAGTGCCCAAAACCAATCCCTAGCACCCCAAAACACCTCCCCAGCACCCTAAAACCCATCATTAGCGTCCAAAGACTTCCCCCGTGCCCAAAAGCACCTCCCAGTGCCCAAAACATCTCCCTGTCCCCCTAAAAACCATCTCTAGCACCCCAAAGCACCTCCCCAGCACCCTAAAAACCATCCCTATCATCCAAAAACTTCCCCCAGCACCCCAAAAAAACACCATTAGAATCCAAAAACACCCCCCAGTGCCCAAAACCAATCCCTAGCACCCCAAAACACCTCCCCAGCACCCTAAAACCCATCATTAGCGTCCAAAGACTTCCCCCGTGCCCAAAAGCACCTCCCAGTGCCCAAAACATCTCCCTGTCCCCCTAAAAACCATCTCTAGCACCCCAAAGCACCTCCCCAGCACCCTAAAAACCATCCCTATCATCCAAAAACTTCCCCCAGCACCCCAAAAAAACACCATTAGAATCCAAAAACACCCCCCAGTGCCCAAAACCAATCCCTAGCACCCCAAAACACCTCCCCAGCACCCTAAAACCCATCATTAGCGTCCAAAGACTTCCCCCGTGCCCAAAAGCACCTCCCAGTGCCCAAAACATCTCCCTGTCCCCCTAAAAACCATCTCTAGCACCCCAAAGCACCTCCCCAGCACCCTAAAAACCATCCCTATCATCCAAAAACTTCCCCCAGCACCCCAAAAAAACACCATTAGAATCCAAAAACACCCCCCAGTGCCCAAAACCAATCCCTAGCACCCCAAAACACCTCCCCAGCACCCTAAAACCCATCATTAGCGTCCAAAGACTTCCCCCGTGCCCAAAAGCACCTCCCAGTGCCCAAAACATCTCCCTGTCCCCCTAAAAACCATCTCTAGCACCCCAAAGCACCTCCCCAGCACCCTAAAAACCATCCCTATCATCCAAAAACTTCCCCCAGCACCCCAAAAAAACACCATTAGAATCCAAAAACACCCCCCAGTGCCCAAAACCAATCCCTAGCACCCCAAAACACCTCCCCAGCACCCTAAAACCCATCATTAGCGTCCAAAGACTTCCCCCGTGCCCAAAAGCACCTCCCAGTGCCCAAAACATCTCCCTGTCCCCCTAAAAACCATCTCTAGCACCCCAAAGCACCTCCCCAGCACCCTAAAAACCATCCCTATCATCCAAAAACTTCCCCCAGCACCCCAAAAAAACACCATTAGAATCCAAAAACACCCCCCAGTGCCCAAAACCAATCCCTAGCACCCCAAAACACCTCCCCAGCACCCTAAAACCCATCATTAGCGTCCAAAGACTTCCCCCGTGCCCAAAAGCACCTCCCAGTGCCCAAAACATCTCCCTGTCCCCCTAAAAACCATCTCTAGCACCCCAAAGCACCTCCCCAGCACCCTAAAAACCATCCCTATCATCCAAAAACTTCCCCCAGCACCCCAAAAAAACACCATTAGAATCCAAAAACACCCCCCAGTGCCCAAAACCAATCCCTAGCACCCCAAAACACCTCCCCAGCACCCTAAAACCCATCATTAGCGTCCAAAGACTTCCCCCGTGCCCAAAAGCACCTCCCAGTGCCCAAAACATCTCCCTGTCCCCCTAAAAACCATCTCTAGCACCCCAAAGCACCTCCCCAGCACCCTAAAAACCATCCCTATCATCCAAAAACTTCCCCCAGCACCCCAAAAAAACACCATTAGAATCCAAAAACACCCCCCAGTGCCCAAAACCAATCCCTAGCACCCCAAAACACCTCCCCAGCACCCTAAAACCCATCATTAGCGTCCAAAGACTTCCCCCGTGCCCAAAAGCACCTCCCAGTGCCCAAAACATCTCCCTGTCCCCCTAAAAACCATCTCTAGCACCCCAAAGCACCTCCCCAGCACCCTAAAAACCATCCCTATCATCCAAAAACTTCCCCCAGCACCCCAAAAAAACACCATTAGAATCCAAAAACACCCCCCAGTGCCCAAAACCAATCCCTAGCACCCCAAAACACCTCCCCAGCACCCTAAAACCCATCATTAGCGTCCAAAGACTTCCCCCGTGCCCAAAAGCACCTCCCAGTGCCCAAAACATCTCCCTGTCCCCCTAAAAACCATCTCTAGCACCCCAAAGCACCTCCCCAGCACCCTAAAAACCATCCCTATCATCCAAAAACTTCCCCCAGCACCCCAAAAAAACACCATTAGAATCCAAAAACACCCCCCAGTGCCCAAAACCAATCCCTAGCACCCCAAAACACCTCCCCAGCACCCTAAAACCCATCATTAGCGTCCAAAGACTTCCCCCGTGCCCAAAAGCACCTCCCAGTGCCCAAAACATCTCCCTGTCCCCCTAAAAACCATCTCTAGCACCCCAAAGCACCTCCCCAGCACCCTAAAAACCATCCCTATCATCCAAAAACTTCCCCCAGCACCCCAAAAAAACACCATTAGAATCCAAAAACACCCCCCAGTGCCCAAAACCAATCCCTAGCACCCCAAAACACCTCCCCAGCACCCTAAAACCCATCATTAGCGTCCAAAGACTTCCCCCGTGCCCAAAAGCACCTCCCAGTGCCCAAAACATCTCCCTGTCCCCCTAAAAACCATCTCTAGCACCCCAAAGCACCTCCCCAGCACCCTAAAAACCATCCCTATCATCCAAAAACTTCCCCCAGCACCCCAAAAAAACACCATTAGAATCCAAAAACACCCCCCAGTGCCCAAAACCAATCCCTAGCACCCCAAAACACCTCCCCAGCACCCTAAAACCCATCATTAGCGTCCAAAGACTTCCCCCGTGCCCAAAAGCACCTCCCAGTGCCCAAAACATCTCCCTGTCCCCCTAAAAACCATCTCTAGCACCCCAAAGCACCTCCCCAGCACCCTAAAAACCATCCCTATCATCCAAAAACTTCCCCCAGCACCCCAAAAAAACACCATTAGAATCCAAAAACACCCCCCAGTGCCCAAAACCAATCCCTAGCACCCCAAAACACCTCCCCAGCACCCTAAAACCCATCATTAGCGTCCAAAGACTTCCCCCGTGCCCAAAAGCACCTCCCAGTGCCCAAAACATCTCCCTGTCCCCCTAAAAACCATCTCTAGCACCCCAAAGCACCTCCCCAGCACCCTAAAAACCATCCCTATCATCCAAAAACTTCCCCCAGCACCCCAAAAAAACACCATTAGAATCCAAAAACACCCCCCAGTGCCCAAAACCAATCCCTAGCACCCCAAAACACCTCCCCAGCACCCTAAAACCCATCATTAGCGTCCAAAGACTTCCCCCGTGCCCAAAAGCACCTCCCAGTGCCCAAAACATCTCCCTGTCCCCCTAAAAACCATCTCTAGCACCCCAAAGCACCTCCCCAGCACCCTAAAAACCATCCCTATCATCCAAAAACTTCCCCCAGCACCCCAAAAAAACACCATTAGAATCCAAAAACACCCCCCAGTGCCCAAAACCAATCCCTAGCACCCCAAAACACCTCCCCAGCACCCTAAAACCCATCATTAGCGTCCAAAGACTTCCCCCGTGCCCAAAAGCACCTCCCAGTGCCCAAAACATCTCCCTGTCCCCCTAAAAACCATCTCTAGCACCCCAAAGCACCTCCCCAGCACCCTAAAAACCATCCCTATCATCCAAAAACTTCCCCCAGCACCCCAAAAAAACACCATTAGAATCCAAAAACACCCCCCAGTGCCCAAAACCAATCCCTAGCACCCCAAAACACCTCCCCAGCACCCAAAACCCATCCCTAGCACCCAAAAAAACCACCATTAGCATCCAAAACCTT
>VUYV01002193.1:0-10138 GCA_008711295.1 Anarhynchus alexandrinus | reverse complement strand
GGTATTTTTGCTGTCGGACTTTGGGAATAAAACAAATTGTGGGTTTGAAGAGGAAGTCCTCAGAACCAAGTTTTCCTCTGCAATGAGTACAGATCCCGGGGCCAGTGAGAAAAGGCTCTGCTTTGTGTGCTGGACTCCTTGGTTGTAAACACGGGCTGGATTTTGGGTATTCTTACTGTCGGACTTTGGGAATAAAGAAAATTGTGGGTTTGAAGAGGAAGTCCTCAGAACCAAGTTTTCCTCTGCAATGAGTACAGATCCCGGGGCCAGTGAGAAAAGGCTCTGCATTTTGATCTGGACTCTTTGGTTGGAAACACGGGCTGGATTTGGGGTATTTTTGCTGTTGGACTTTTGGAATATGGCATAATGTGGGTTTGAGGCGAAAGTCCAGCGGAAAGTCTTGAGCACCAAGGTTTTCTATGCAATGAGTAAAGATCCCGGGGCCAGTGAGAAAAGGCTCTGCTTTGCGTGCTGGACTCTTGGGTTGGAAACACGGGCTGGATTTTGGTTATTTTTGCTGTCGTCCTTTTGGAATAAGGCAAAATGTGGGTTTGAGGTGCAAGTCCAGAGGCATGTCCTGAGCAGCAATATTTCCAATGGAATGAGTACAGATCTCGGGGCCAGTGAGAAAAGGCTCTGCTTTGTGTGCTGGACACTTTGGTTGGTTACACGGGCTACATTTTTGGTATTTTTGCTGTCGGCCTTTGGGAATATGGCAAAATACGGGTTTGAGGCGAAAGTCCTGAGCAGCAAGGTTCCCTCTGCAATGACTACAGATCCTGGGGGCAGTGAGAAGAACACTAAGCTTTATGTGCTGGACTTCTCGGTTGGAAACACGGGCTGGATTTTGGGCATTTTTGCTGTTGGCCTTTGGGAATATGGCAAAATGTGGGTTTGAGGCAAAAGTCCAGAGAAAAGTCCTGAGCCCCAAGGATTCCTGTGCAATGAGTACAGATCTCGGGGCCAGTGAGAAAAGGCTCTGCTTGGCGTGCTGGACTCCTTGGTTGGAAAGACGGGCTGGATTCTAGCTATTTTTGCTGTTCAGCCTTTGGGAATATGGCAAAATATGGGTTTGAGGCGAAACGCCAGAGGAAAGTCCTTAGCAATAACTTCTCCTGTGCAATGAGTACAGATCCCGGGGCCAGTTAGATCAACTCTCAGATTTGCGTGCTGGACTCCTTGGTTGGAAACACGGGCTGCATTTTGGGTATTTTTGCTATCGGCCTTTGGGAATATGGCAAAATGTGGGTTTAAGGCGCTAGTCCAGAGGCATGTCCTGAGCAGCAATATTTCCTCTGCAATGAGTACAGATCCCGGGGGCCATTGAGAAAAGGCTCTGCTTTGCGTGCTGGACGCTTTGGTTGGAAACACGGGCTGGATTTTGGGTATTTTTGCTATTGCCCTTTGGGAATATGGCAGAAAGTGGGTTATAGGCGAAAGTCCTCAGAACCAAGGTTTCCTATGAAATGAGTACATATCCCGGGGCCAGTGAGAAAAGGCTCTGCTTTGCGTGCTGGACTCCTTGGTTGGAAACCCGGGCTGGATTTTGGTTATTTTTGCTATTGTACTTTTGGAATAAGGCAAAATGTGGGTTTGAGGTGCAAGTCCAGAGGCATGTCCTGAGCAGCAAGGTTTCCTATGCAATGAGTACAGATCCCACGGCAAGTGAGAAGAACACTCAGCATTGTGTGCTGGACTCTTTGGGGTGAAAGACGGGCTGCATTTTGTGTATTTTTGCTGTCGGCCTTTGGGAATATGGTAAATTGTGGGTTTGAGGCGAAAGTCCTGAGCCCCAAGGTTTCCCATTGAATGAGTACAGATCCCACGGCCAGTGCGAAAAGGCTCTGCTTTGTGTGCTGGACTCTTTGGTTGGAAACACAGGCTGCATTTTTTGTATTTTTGCTGTCGGCCTTGGGGAATATGGCAAAATATGGGTTTGAGGCCAAAGTCCTGGGCCCCAAGGTTTCCTATGCAATGAGTACAGATCCTGGGGCCAATTAGAAAAGGCTGTGGTTTGCGTGCTGGACTCTTTGGTTGGAAACACGGACTGGATTTGGTCTAATATTTACTATCGGCGTTTGGGAATATGGCAGAAAGTGGGATTGAGGCGAAAGTCCATAGGAAAGTCCTTAGCTCCAAGGTTTCCTCTGCAATGAGTACAGATCCCGGGGCCAGTGAGATGAACACTCAGCTTTGCGTGCTGGACTCCTTGGTTGGAAAAAAACGGCTGGATTTCGGGTATTCTTACTGTCGGACTTTGGGAATAAAGCAAATTGTGGGTTTGAAGAGGAAGTCCTCAGAACCAAGTTTTCCTCTGCAATGAGTACAGATCCTGGTGCCAGTGAGAACGACGGTCAGCTTTACGTGCTGGACTCTTCGGTTTGAAACCTGGGCTGGATTTTGGGTATTTTTGCTGCCGGCCTTTGGGAATATGGCAAAATGCGGGTATGAGGCGAAAGTCCAGAGAAAAGTCCTGAGCCCCAGGGTTTCCTATGCAATGAGTACAGATCCCGGTGCCAGTGAGAAGAACACTCAGCTTTACATGCTGGACTCTTTGGTTGGAAACACAGGCTTGCTTTTGGGTATTTTTGCAGTTGGCATTTTGGAATATGGCAAAAAGTGGGTTTGAGGTGAAAGTCCATAGGAAATCCCCGAGCACCAAGGTTTCCTATGTAATGAGTACAGATCCCGGGGCCAGTGAGAAGAACACTCAGCTTTGGATGCTGGACTCATTGGTTGGAAACCCGGGCTGGATTTTGGGTAGTTTTGCTGTCGGCCCTTGGGAATATGGCAAAATGTGGGTTTGAGGCTAAAGTCCAGAGGCATGTCCTGAGAAGCAAGGTTGCCTCTGCAATGACTACAGATCCTGGGGCCAGTGAGAAGAACACTCATCTTGACGTGATGGACGCCTTGGTTGGAAACCCGGGCTATATTTTGGATATTTTTGCTGTCGGCCTTGGGCAATATGGCAAAATATGGGTTTGAAGCGAAAGTCCATGGGAAAGCCCTCAGAACTAGTTTTCCTCTGCAATGAGTACAGATCCCGGGGCCAGTGAGAAAAGGCTCTGCTTTGCGTCCAGGACTCTTAGGTTGGAAACACGGGCAGAATTGGGGTATTTTTGCGGTTGGCCGCTGGGAATATGGCATAATGTGGGTTTGAGGCCTAAGTCCAGAGGAAAGCCCTGAGCCCCAAGGTTTCCTGTGCAATGAGTACAGATCCCGGGGCCAGTGAGAAGAACACTAAGCTTTTGGTGCTGGACTCTTTGGTTGAAAACACGGGCTGGATTTGGGGGATTTTTACTGTCAGCCTTTGGGAATATGGCAAAATGTGGGTTTGAGGCGGAAGTCTTCAGAACCAAGTTTTCCTCTATAATGAGTACAGATCCCGGGGCCAGTGAGATGAACACTCAGCTTTACGTGCTGGACTCCTTGGTTGGAAAAATAACGGCTGGATTTCGGGTATTCTTACTGTCGGACTTTGGGAAAAAAGCAAATTGTGGGTTTGAAGAGGAAGTCCTCAGAACCAAATTTTCCTCTGCAATGAGTACAGATCCCGGGGATAGTGAGAAAAGGCTCTGCTTTGCTGGCTGATCTCTTTGGTTGGAAAAATTTTCTGGATTTCGGGTATTTTTGCTATCGGCCTTGGGGAATATGGCAAAATGTGGGTTTGAGGCTAAAGTTCAGAGGCATGTCCTGAGCAGAAATTTTTCCTGTGCAATGAGTACAGATCCCGGGGCCAGTGAGAAGAACACTTAGCTTTGCGTGCTGGACTCCTTGGTTGGAAACACGGGCTGGATTTTGGGTATTTTTACTCTCGGCCTTTGGGAATATGGCGAAATATGGGTTTGAGGCGAAAGTCCAGAGGCATGTCCTGAGCAGCAAGGTTCCCTCTGCAATGAGTAGAGATCCCGGGGCCAGTGAGAAAAGGCTCTGCTTTTTGTGCTGGGCTCCTTGGTTGGAAACACGTGCTGGATTTGGGTTATTCTTGCTGTCGGCCTTTGGGAATACAGAAAAAATGTGGCTTTAAGGCGAAAGTCCTGAGCAGCAAGGCTTCCTGTGCAATGAGTACAGATCCCGGGGCCAGTTAGAACAACTCTCAGATTTGCCTGCTGGTCTTTTGGGTTGCAAACACGGGCTGGATTTCGGGTATTTTTGCTGTCGGCCTTTGGGAATATGGCAAAATATGGGTTTGAGGCCAAAGGCCTGAGCCCCAAGGTTTCCTGTGCAATGAGTACAGATCCCGGGGCCAGTGAGAAAAGGCACTGCTTTGCGTACTGGCCTCTAAAGTTGGAAACACGGGCTGGATTTGGGGTATTTTTGCTGTCGGCCCTTGGGATTATGGCAAAATGTGGGTTTGAGGCGAAAGTCCTCAGCATCAAAGTTTCNTGCTGGACTCCTTGGTTGTAAACAGGGCTGGATTTTGGGTATTTTTGCTGTCGGACTTTGGGAATAAAACAAATTGTGGGTTTGAAGAGGAAGTCCTCAGAACCAAGTTTTCCTCTGCAATGAGTACAGATCCCGGGGCCAGTGAGAAAAGGCTCTGCTTTGTGTGCTGGACTCCTTGGTTGTAAACACGGGCTGGATTTTGGGTATTCTTACTGTCGGACTTTGGGAATAAAGAAAATTGTGGGTTTGAAGAGGAAGTCCTCAGAACCAAGTTTTCCTCTGCAATGAGTACAGATCCCGGGGCCAGTGAGAAAAGGCTCTGCATTTTGATCTGGACTCTTTGGTTGGAAACACGGGCTGGATTTGGGGTATTTTTGCTGTTGGACTTTTGGAATATGGCATAATGTGGGTTTGAGGCGAAAGTCCAGCGGAAAGTCTTGAGCACCAAGGTTTTCTATGCAATGAGTAAAGATCCCGGGGCCAGTGAGAAAAGGCTCTGCTTTGCGTGCTGGACTCTTGGGTTGGAAACACGGGCTGGATTTTGGTTATTTTTGCTGTCGTCCTTTTGGAATAAGGCAAAATGTGGGTTTGAGGTGCAAGTCCAGAGGCATGTCCTGAGCAGCAATATTTCCAATGGAATGAGTACAGATCTCGGGGCCAGTGAGAAAAGGCTCTGCTTTGTGTGCTGGACACTTTGGTTGGTTACACGGGCTACATTTTTGGTATTTTTGCTGTCGGCCTTTGGGAATATGGCAAAATACGGGTTTGAGGCGAAAGTCCTGAGCAGCAAGGTTCCCTCTGCAATGACTACAGATCCTGGGGGCAGTGAGAAGAACACTAAGCTTTATGTGCTGGACTTCTCGGTTGGAAACACGGGCTGGATTTTGGGCATTTTTGCTGTTGGCCTTTGGGAATATGGCAAAATGTGGGTTTGAGGCAAAAGTCCAGAGAAAAGTCCTGAGCCCCAAGGATTCCTGTGCAATGAGTACAGATCTCGGGGCCAGTGAGAAAAGGCTCTGCTTGGCGTGCTGGACTCCTTGGTTGGAAAGACGGGCTGGATTCTAGCTATTTTTGCTGTTCAGCCTTTGGGAATATGGCAAAATATGGGTTTGAGGCGAAACGCCAGAGGAAAGTCCTTAGCAATAACTTCTCCTGTGCAATGAGTACAGATCCCGGGGCCAGTTAGATCAACTCTCAGATTTGCGTGCTGGACTCCTTGGTTGGAAACACGGGCTGCATTTTGGGTATTTTTGCTATCGGCCTTTGGGAATATGGCAAAATGTGGGTTTAAGGCGCTAGTCCAGAGGCATGTCCTGAGCAGCAATATTTCCTCTGCAATGAGTACAGATCCCGGGGGCCATTGAGAAAAGGCTCTGCTTTGCGTGCTGGACGCTTTGGTTGGAAACACGGGCTGGATTTTGGGTATTTTTGCTATTGCCCTTTGGGAATATGGCAGAAAGTGGGTTATAGGCGAAAGTCCTCAGAACCAAGGTTTCCTATGAAATGAGTACATATCCCGGGGCCAGTGAGAAAAGGCTCTGCTTTGCGTGCTGGACTCCTTGGTTGGAAACACGGGCTGGATTTTGGTTATTTTTGCTGTCGTCCTTTTGGAATAAGGCAAAATGTGGGTTTGAGGCTAAAGTTCAGAGGCATGTCGTGAGCAGCAAGGTTTCCTATGCCATGAGTACAGATCCCACGGCAAGTGAGAAGAACACTCAGCATTGTGTGCTGGACTCTTTGGGGTGAAAGACGGGCTGCATATTGTGTATTTTTGCTGTCGGCCTTTGGGAATATGGCAAAATATGGGTTTGAGGCTAAAGTCCTAAGCACAAAGGTTTCCTATGCAATGAGTACAGATCCCACGGCCAGTGCGAAAAGGCTCTGCTTTGTGTGCTGGACTCCTTGGTTGGAAACACGGGCTGCATTTTTTGTATTTTTGCTGTCGGCCTTGGGGAATATGGCAAAATATGGGTTTGAGGCCAAAGTCCTGGGCCCCAAGGTTTCCTATGCAATGAGTACAGATCCTGGGGCCAATTAGAAAAGGCTGTGGTTTGCGTGCTGGACTCCTTGGTTGGAAACACGGACTGGATTTGGGCTAATATTTACTATCGGCGTTTGGGAATATGGCAGAAAGTGGGATTGAGGCGAAAGTCCATAGGAAAGTCCTTAGCTCCACGGTTTCCTATGCAATGAGTACAGATCCCGGGGCCAGTGAGATGAACACTCAGCTTTGCGTGCTGGACTCCTTGGTTGGAAAAAACGGCTGGATTTCGGGTATTCTTACTGTCGGCATTGGGGAATACAGCAAAATGTGGGTTTGAGGCGAAAATCCTCAGAACCAAGGTTTCCTATGCAATGAGTACAGATCCCGGGGCCAGTGAGATGAACACTCAGCTTTGCGTGCTGGACTCCTTGGTTGGAAACACGGGCTGGATTTTGGGTATTTTTGCTGTCGGCCTTGGGGAATATGGCAAAATGTGGGTTTGAGGCCTAAGTCCAGAGGAAAGCCCTGAGCCCCAAGGTTTCCTGTGCAATGAGTACAGATCCCGGGGCCAGTGAGATGAACACTCAGCTTTGCGTGCTGGACTCCTTGGTTGGAAAAAACGGCTGGATTTCGGGTATTCTTACTGTCGGCATTGGGGAATACAGCAAAATGTGGGTTTGAGGCGAAAATCCTCAGAACCAAGGTTTCCTATGCAATGAGTACAGATCCCGGGGCCAGTGAGATGAACACTCAGCTTTGCGTGCTGGACTCCTTGGTTGGAAAAAACGGCTGGATTTCGGGTATTCTTACTGTCGGCATTGGGGAATACAGCAAAATGTGGGTTTGAGGCGAAAATCCTCAGAACCAAGGTTTCCTATGCAATGAGTACAGATCCCGGGGCCAGTGAGATGAACACTCAGCTTTGCGTGCTGGACTCCTTGGTTGGAAAAAACGGCTGGATTTCGGGTATTCTTACTGTCGGCATTGGGGAATACAGCAAAATGTGGGTTTGAGGCGAAAATCCTCAGAACCAAGGTTTCCTATGCAATGAGTACAGATCCCGGGGCCAGTGAGATGAACACTCAGCTTTGCGTGCTGGACTCCTTGGTTGGAAAAAACGGCTGGATTTCGGGTATTCTTACTGTCGGCATTGGGGAATACAGCAAAATGTGGGTTTGAGGCGAAAATCCTCAGAACCAAGGTTTCCTATGCAATGAGTACAGATCCCGGGGCCAGTGAGATGAACACTCAGCTTTGCGTGCTGGACTCCTTGGTTGGAAAAAACGGCTGGATTTCGGGTATTCTTACTGTCGGCATTGGGGAATACAGCAAAATGTGGGTTTGAGGCGAAAATCCTCAGAACCAAGGTTTCCTATGCAATGAGTACAGATCCCGGGGCCAGTGAGATGAACACTCAGCTTTGCGTGCTGGACTCCTTGGTTGGAAAAAACGGCTGGATTTCGGGTATTCTTACTGTCGGCATTGGGGAATACAGCAAAATGTGGGTTTGAGGCGAAAATCCTCAGAACCAAGGTTTCCTATGCAATGAGTACAGATCCCGGGGCCAGTGAGATGAACACTCAGCTTTGCGTGCTGGACTCCTTGGTTGGAAAAAACGGCTGGATTTCGGGTATTCTTACTGTCGGCATTGGGGAATACAGCAAAATGTGGGTTTGAGGCGAAAATCCTCAGAACCAAGGTTTCCTATGCAATGAGTACAGATCCCGGGGCCAGTGAGATGAACACTCAGCTTTGCGTGCTGGACTCCTTGGTTGGAAAAAACGGCTGGATTTCGGGTATTCTTACTGTCGGCATTGGGGAATACAGCAAAATGTGGGTTTGAGGCGAAAATCCTCAGAACCAAGGTTTCCTATGCAATGAGTACAGATCCCGGGGCCAGTGAGATGAACACTCAGCTTTGCGTGCTGGACTCCTTGGTTGGAAACACGGGCTGGATTTGGGGTATTTTTGCTGTCGGCCCATTGGAGTATGGCAAAATGTGGGTTTGAGGCGAAAGTCCTGAGCAGCAAGGCTTCCTGTGCAATGAATACAGGCCCCGGGGACAGTGAGAAAAGGCTCTGCTTTGCGTGCTGGACTCCTTGGTTGGAAACACTTTCTGGATTTTTGGTATTTTTGTTGTCGGCCTTTGGGAATACAGCAAAATGTGGGTTTGAGGGCGAAGGCCTGAGCCCCAAGGTTTCCTATGCTATGAGTACAGGACTCCTTGGTTGGAAACACTTTCTGGATTTTTGGTATTTTTGTTGTCGGCCTTTGGGAATACAGCAAAATGTGGGTTTGAGGGCGAAGGCCTGAGCCCCAAGGTTTCCTATGCTATGAGTACAGGACTCCTTGGTTGGAAACACTTTCTGGATTTTTGGTATTTTTGTTGTCGGCCTTTGGGAATACAGCAAAATGTGGGTTTGAGGGCGAAGGCCTGAGCCCCAAGGTTTCCTCTGCAATGAGTACAGATGTGCAATGAGTAGAGATCCCAGGGCCAGTGAGAAGAACACTCAGCTTTGCGTGCTGGACTCTTGGGTTGGAAACACGGGCTGGATTTGGGGTATTTTTGCTGTCGGCCTACGGGAATATGGCAAAATGTGGGTTTGAGGGCGAAGGCCTGAGCCCCAAGGTTTCCTATGCTATGAGTACAGATCCCGGGGACAGTGAGAAAAGGCTCTGCTTTGCGTGCTGGACTCCTTGGTTGGAAACACTTTCTGGATTTTTGGTATTTTTGTTGTCGGCCTTTGGGAATACAGCAAAATGTGGGTTTAAGGCGAAAGTCCTGAGCCCAAAGGTTTCCTTTGCAATGAGTACAGATCCAGCGGCCAGTGACAAAAGGCTCTGCTTTGCATACTGGACTCCTTTGTTGGAAACACGGGCTGCATTTGGGGTATTTTTTCTGACGGCCTTGGGGAATATGGCATAATGTGGGTTTGAGGTGTAAGTCCAGAGGAAAGCCCTGAGCCCCAAGGTTTCCTGTGCAATGAGTACAGATCCTGGGGCCAGGGAAAAGAACACTCAGCTTTAGGTGCTGGACTCTAAGGTTGGAAACACGGGATGGATTTGGTGTTTATTCGCTGTCGGCCTTGGGGAATATGGCATAATGTGGGTTTGAGGCCTAAGTCTAGACGAAAGCACTGAGCCCCAAGTTTTCCAGTGCAATGAGTACAGACCCGGGGCCAGGGAAAAGAACACTCTGCTTTGCGTGCTGGACTCCTTGGTTGGAAACACGGGCTGGATTTGGGGGATTTTTGCTGTCGACCTTGGGGAATATGGCAAAATGTGGGTTTGAGGTGAAAGCCCTGAGCCCCAGGTTTTCCTTTGCAATGAGTACAGATCCCGGAGCTAGTGAGAAAAGGCTCTGCTTTTTGTGCTGGACTCCTTGGCTGGAAACACAGGCTGGATTTTGGGTATTTTTGCTCTCGGCCTTTGGGAATATGGGAAAATGTGGGTTTGAGGCAAAAGTCCTGAGCCCCAATTTTTCCTCTGCAATGAGTAGAGATCCCGGGGACAGTGAGAAGAACACTCGGCTTCTGCTACTGGACTCCTTCGTTGGAAACACGGGCTGGATTTGGGTTATTTTTGCTGTCGGCCTTTGGGAATATGGCGTAATGTGGGTTGAGGCGAAAATTCTGAGCCTCAAGGTTTCCTATGCAATGAGTACAGATCCCGGGGCCACTGAGAAGAACACTCAGCTTCTGTTACTGGACTCTTTGGTTGGAAACACGGGCTGCATTTCGGATATTTTTGCTGTCGGCCTTTGGGAAT
>VUYV01002153.1:0-10165 GCA_008711295.1 Anarhynchus alexandrinus | reverse complement strand
TTGGGGTGCTCTGGGAGGGAGTCTGGGCTCCTGCCCCCCCCTCATGTTTTTGGGGTGCCCTGGGGGGGTGTAGGTTCTTGGGGTCCCCCCAAAAGAAATTGAGGTGTCCTTGGGGGGGAGTCTGGGTTTTTGGGGCCCCCACCACAGATTTTGGGGTGCTCTGGGGGTTGTAGGTTCTTGGGGCCCCCCCAGGATATTGGGGTATCCTTGGGGGGGGGAGGTCTGGGTTTTTGGGGCCCCTTCCCAGATTTTGGGGTGCTCTGGGAGGGAGTCTGGGCTCCTGCCCCCCCCTCATGTTTTTGGGGTGCCCTGGGGGGGTGTAGGTTCTTGGGGTCCCCCCAAAAGAAATTGAGGTGTCCTTGGGGGGGAGTCTGGGTTTTTGGGGCCCCCACCACAGATTTTGGGGTGCTCTGGGGGTTGTAGGTTCTTGGGGCCCCCCCAGGATATTGGGGTATCCTTGGGGGGGGGAGGTCTGGGTTTTTGGGGCCCCTTCCCAGATTTTGGGGTGCTCTGGGAGGGAGTCTGGGCTCCTGCCCCCCCCTCATGTTTTTGGGGTGCCCTGGGGGGGTGTAGGTTCTTGGGGTCCCCCCAAAAGAAATTGAGGTGTCCTTGGGGGGGAGTCTGGGTTTTTGGGGCCCCCACCACAGATTTTGGGGTGCTCTGGGGGTTGTAGGTTCTTGGGGCCCCCCCAGGATATTGGGGTATCCTTGGGGGGGGGAGGTCTGGGTTTTTGGGGCCCCTTCCCAGATTTTGGGGTGCTCTGGGAGGGAGTCTGGGCTCCTGCCCCCCCCTCATGTTTTTGGGGTGCCCTGGGGGGGTGTAGGTTCTTGGGGTCCCCCCAAAAGAAATTGAGGTGTCCTTGGGGGGGAGTCTGGGTTTTTGGGGCCCCCACCACAGATTTTGGGGTGCTCTGGGGGTTGTAGGTTCTTGGGGCCCCCCCAGGATATTGGGGTATCCTTGGGGGGGGGAGGTCTGGGTTTTTGGGGCCCCTTCCCAGATTTTGGGGTGCTCTGGGAGGGAGTCTGGGCTCCTGCCCCCCCCTCATGTTTTTGGGGTGCCCTGGGGGGGTGTAGGTTCTTGGGGTCCCCCCAAAAGAAATTGAGGTGTCCTTGGGGGGGAGTCTGGGTTTTTGGGGCCCCCACCACAGATTTTGGGGTGCTCTGGGGGTTGTAGGTTCTTGGGGCCCCCCCAGGATATTGGGGTATCCTTGGGGGGGGGAGGTCTGGGTTTTTGGGGCCCCTTCCCAGATTTTGGGGTGCTCTGGGAGGGAGTCTGGGCTCCTGCCCCCCCCTCATGTTTTTGGGGTGCCCTGGGGGGGTGTAGGTTCTTGGGGTCCCCCCAAAAGAAATTGAGGTGTCCTTGGGGGGGAGTCTGGGTTTTTGGGGCCCCCACCACAGATTTTGGGGTGCTCTGGGGGTTGTAGGTTCTTGGGGCCCCCCCAGGATATTGGGGTATCCTTGGGGGGGGGAGGTCTGGGTTTTTGGGGCCCCTTCCCAGATTTTGGGGTGCTCTGGGAGGGAGTCTGGGCTCCTGCCCCCCCCTCATGTTTTTGGGGTGCCCTGGGGGGGTGTAGGTTCTTGGGGTCCCCCCAAAAGAAATTGAGGTGTCCTTGGGGGGGAGTCTGGGTTTTTGGGGCCCCCACCACAGATTTTGGGGTGCTCTGGGGGTTGTAGGTTCTTGGGGCCCCCCCAGGATATTGGGGTATCCTTGGGGGGGGGAGGTCTGGGTTTTTGGGGCCCCTTCCCAGATTTTGGGGTGCTCTGGGAGGGAGTCTGGGCTCCTGCCCCCCCCTCATGTTTTTGGGGTGCCCTGGGGGGGTGTAGGTTCTTGGGGTCCCCCCAAAAGAAATTGAGGTGTCCTTGGGGGGGAGTCTGGGTTTTTGGGGCCCCCACCACAGATTTTGGGGTGCTCTGGGGGTTGTAGGTTCTTGGGGCCCCCCCAGGATATTGGGGTATCCTTGGGGGGGGGAGGTCTGGGTTTTTGGGGCCCCTTCCCAGATTTTGGGGTGCTCTGGGAGGGAGTCTGGGCTCCTGCCCCCCCCTCATGTTTTTGGGGTGCCCTGGGGGGGTGTAGGTTCTTGGGGTCCCCCCAAAAGAAATTGAGGTGTCCTTGGGGGGGAGTCTGGGTTTTTGGGGCCCCCACCACAGATTTTGGGGTGCTCTGGGGGTTGTAGGTTCTTGGGGCCCCCCCAGGATATTGGGGTATCCTTGGGGGGGGGAGGTCTGGGTTTTTGGGGCCCCTTCCCAGATTTTGGGGTGCTCTGGGAGGGAGTCTGGGCTCCTGCCCCCCCCTCATGTTTTTGGGGTGCCCTGGGGGGGTGTAGGTTCTTGGGGTCCCCCCAAAAGAAATTGAGGTGTCCTTGGGGGGGAGTCTGGGTTTTTGGGGCCCCCACCACAGATTTTGGGGTGCTCTGGGGGTTGTAGGTTCTTGGGGCCCCCCCAGGATATTGGGGTATCCTTGGGGGGGGGAGGTCTGGGTTTTTGGGGCCCCTTCCCAGATTTTGGGGTGCTCTGGGAGGGAGTCTGGGCTCCTGCCCCCCCCTCATGTTTTTGGGGTGCCCTGGGGGGGTGTAGGTTCTTGGGGTCCCCCCAAAAGAAATTGAGGTGTCCTTGGGGGGGAGTCTGGGTTTTTGGGGCCCCCACCACAGATTTTGGGGTGCTCTGGGGGTTGTAGGTTCTTGGGGCCCCCCCAGGATATTGGGGTATCCTTGGGGGGGGGAGGTCTGGGTTTTTGGGGCCCCTTCCCAGATTTTGGGGTGCTCTGGGAGGGAGTCTGGGCTCCTGCCCCCCCCTCATGTTTTTGGGGTGCCCTGGGGGGGTGTAGGTTCTTGGGGTCCCCCCAAAAGAAATTGAGGTGTCCTTGGGGGGGAGTCTGGGTTTTTGGGGCCCCCACCACAGATTTTGGGGTGCTCTGGGGGTTGTAGGTTCTTGGGGCCCCCCCAGGATATTGGGGTATCCTTGGGGGGGGGAGGTCTGGGTTTTTGGGGCCCCTTCCCAGATTTTGGGGTGCTCTGGGAGGGAGTCTGGGCTCCTGCCCCCCCCTCATGTTTTTGGGGTGCCCTGGGGGGGTGTAGGTTCTTGGGGTCCCCCCAAAAGAAATTGAGGTGTCCTTGGGGGGGAGTCTGGGTTTTTGGGGCCCCCACCACAGATTTTGGGGTGCTCTGGGGGTTGTAGGTTCTTGGGGCCCCCCCAGGATATTGGGGTATCCTTGGGGGGGGGAGGTCTGGGTTTTTGGGGCCCCTTCCCAGATTTTGGGGTGCTCTGGGAGGGAGTCTGGGCTCCTGCCCCCCCCTCATGTTTTTGGGGTGCCCTGGGGGGGTGTAGGTTCTTGGGGTCCCCCCAAAAGAAATTGAGGTGTCCTTGGGGGGGAGTCTGGGTTTTTGGGGCCCCCACCACAGATTTTGGGGTGCTCTGGGGGTTGTAGGTTCTTGGGGCCCCCCCAGGATATTGGGGTATCCTTGGGGGGGGGAGGTCTGGGTTTTTGGGGCCCCTTCCCAGATTTTGGGGTGCTCTGGGAGGGAGTCTGGGCTCCTGCCCCCCCCTCATGTTTTTGGGGTGCCCTGGGGGGGTGTAGGTTCTTGGGGTCCCCCCAAAAGAAATTGAGGTGTCCTTGGGGGGGAGTCTGGGTTTTTGGGGCCCCCACCACAGATTTTGGGGTGCTCTGGGGGTTGTAGGTTCTTGGGGCCCCCCCAGGATATTGGGGTATCCTTGGGGGGGGGAGGTCTGGGTTTTTGGGGCCCCTTCCCAGATTTTGGGGTGCTCTGGGAGGGAGTCTGGGCTCCTGCCCCCCCCTCATGTTTTTGGGGTGCCCTGGGGGGGTGTAGGTTCTTGGGGTCCCCCCAAAAGAAATTGAGGTGTCCTTGGGGGGGAGTCTGGGTTTTTGGGGCCCCCACCACAGATTTTGGGGTGCTCTGGGGGTTGTAGGTTCTTGGGGCCCCCCCAGGATATTGGGGTATCCTTGGGGGGGGGAGGTCTGGGTTTTTGGGGCCCCTTCCCAGATTTTGGGGTGCTCTGGGAGGGAGTCTGGGCTCCTGCCCCCCCCTCATGTTTTTGGGGTGCCCTGGGGGGGTGTAGGTTCTTGGGGTCCCCCCAAAAGAAATTGAGGTGTCCTTGGGGGGGAGTCTGGGTTTTTGGGGCCCCCACCACAGATTTTGGGGTGCTCTGGGGGTTGTAGGTTCTTGGGGCCCCCCCAGGATATTGGGGTATCCTTGGGGGGGGGAGGTCTGGGTTTTTGGGGCCCCTTCCCAGATTTTGGGGTGCTCTGGGAGGGAGTCTGGGCTCCTGCCCCCCCCTCATGTTTTTGGGGTGCCCTGGGGGGGTGTAGGTTCTTGGGGTCCCCCCAAAAGAAATTGAGGTGTCCTTGGGGGGGAGTCTGGGTTTTTGGGGCCCCCACCACAGATTTTGGGGTGCTCTGGGGGTTGTAGGTTCTTGGGGCCCCCCCAGGATATTGGGGTATCCTTGGGGGGGGGAGGTCTGGGTTTTTGGGGCCCCTTCCCAGATTTTGGGGTGCTCTGGGAGGGAGTCTGGGCTCCTGCCCCCCCCTCATGTTTTTGGGGTGCCCTGGGGGGGTGTAGGTTCTTGGGGTCCCCCCAAAAGAAATTGAGGTGTCCTTGGGGGGGAGTCTGGGTTTTTGGGGCCCCCACCACAGATTTTGGGGTGCTCTGGGGGTTGTAGGTTCTTGGGGCCCCCCCAGGATATTGGGGTATCCTTGGGGGGGGGAGGTCTGGGTTTTTGGGGCCCCTTCCCAGATTTTGGGGTGCTCTGGGAGGGAGTCTGGGCTCCTGCCCCCCCCTCATGTTTTTGGGGTGCCCTGGGGGGGTGTAGGTTCTTGGGGTCCCCCCAAAAGAAATTGAGGTGTCCTTGGGGGGGAGTCTGGGTTTTTGGGGCCCCCACCACAGATTTTGGGGTGCTCTGGGGGTTGTAGGTTCTTGGGGCCCCCCCAGGATATTGGGGTATCCTTGGGGGGGGGAGGTCTGGGTTTTTGGGGCCCCTTCCCAGATTTTGGGGTGCTCTGGGAGGGAGTCTGGGCTCCTGCCCCCCCCTCATGTTTTTGGGGTGCCCTGGGGGGGTGTAGGTTCTTGGGGTCCCCCCAAAAGAAATTGAGGTGTCCTTGGGGGGGAGTCTGGGTTTTTGGGGCCCCCACCACAGATTTTGGGGTGCTCTGGGGGTTGTAGGTTCTTGGGGCCCCCCCAGGATATTGGGGTATCCTTGGGGGGGGGAGGTCTGGGTTTTTGGGGCCCCTTCCCAGATTTTGGGGTGCTCTGGGAGGGAGTCTGGGCTCCTGCCCCCCCCTCATGTTTTTGGGGTGCCCTGGGGGGGTGTAGGTTCTTGGGGTCCCCCCAAAAGAAATTGAGGTGTCCTTGGGGGGGAGTCTGGGTTTTTGGGGCCCCCACCACAGATTTTGGGGTGCTCTGGGGGTTGTAGGTTCTTGGGGCCCCCCCAGGATATTGGGGTATCCTTGGGGGGGGGAGGTCTGGGTTTTTGGGGCCCCTTCCCAGATTTTGGGGTGCTCTGGGAGGGAGTCTGGGCTCCTGCCCCCCCCTCATGTTTTTGGGGTGCCCTGGGGGGGTGTAGGTTCTTGGGGTCCCCCCAAAAGAAATTGAGGTGTCCTTGGGGGGGAGTCTGGGTTTTTGGGGCCCCCACCACAGATTTTGGGGTGCTCTGGGGGTTGTAGGTTCTTGGGGCCCCCCCAGGATATTGGGGTATCCTTGGGGGGGGGAGGTCTGGGTTTTTGGGGCCCCTTCCCAGATTTTGGGGTGCTCTGGGAGGGAGTCTGGGCTCCTGCCCCCCCCTCATGTTTTTGGGGTGCCCTGGGGGGGTGTAGGTTCTTGGGGTCCCCCCAAAAGAAATTGAGGTGTCCTTGGGGGGGAGTCTGGGTTTTTGGGGCCCCCACCACAGATTTTGGGGTGCTCTGGGGGTTGTAGGTTCTTGGGGCCCCCCCAGGATATTGGGGTATCCTTGGGGGGGGGAGGTCTGGGTTTTTGGGGCCCCTTCCCAGATTTTGGGGTGCTCTGGGAGGGAGTCTGGGCTCCTGCCCCCCCCTCATGTTTTTGGGGTGCCCTGGGGGGGTGTAGGTTCTTGGGGTCCCCCCAAAAGAAATTGAGGTGTCCTTGGGGGGGAGTCTGGGTTTTTGGGGCCCCCACCACAGATTTTGGGGTGCTCTGGGGGTTGTAGGTTCTTGGGGCCCCCCCAGGATATTGGGGTATCCTTGGGGGGGGGAGGTCTGGGTTTTTGGGGCCCCTTCCCAGATTTTGGGGTGCTCTGGGAGGGAGTCTGGGCTCCTGCCCCCCCCTCATGTTTTTGGGGTGCCCTGGGGGGGTGTAGGTTCTTGGGGTCCCCCCAAAAGAAATTGAGGTGTCCTTGGGGGGGAGTCTGGGTTTTTGGGGCCCCCACCACAGATTTTGGGGTGCTCTGGGGGTTGTAGGTTCTTGGGGCCCCCCCAGGATATTGGGGTATCCTTGGGGGGGGGAGGTCTGGGTTTTTGGGGCCCCTTCCCAGATTTTGGGGTGCTCTGGGAGGGAGTCTGGGCTCCTGCCCCCCCCTCATGTTTTTGGGGTGCCCTGGGGGGGTGTAGGTTCTTGGGGTCCCCCCAAAAGAAATTGAGGTGTCCTTGGGGGGGAGTCTGGGTTTTTGGGGCCCCCACCACAGATTTTGGGGTGCTCTGGGGGTTGTAGGTTCTTGGGGCCCCCCCAGGATATTGGGGTATCCTTGGGGGGGGGAGGTCTGGGTTTTTGGGGCCCCTTCCCAGATTTTGGGGTGCTCTGGGAGGGAGTCTGGGCTCCTGCCCCCCCCTCATGTTTTTGGGGTGCCCTGGGGGGGTGTAGGTTCTTGGGGTCCCCCCAAAAGAAATTGAGGTGTCCTTGGGGGGGAGTCTGGGTTTTTGGGGCCCCCACCACAGATTTTGGGGTGCTCTGGGGGTTGTAGGTTCTTGGGGCCCCCCCAGGATATTGGGGTATCCTTGGGGGGGGGAGGTCTGGGTTTTTGGGGCCCCTTCCCAGATTTTGGGGTGCTCTGGGAGGGAGTCTGGGCTCCTGCCCCCCCCTCATGTTTTTGGGGTGCCCTGGGGGGGTGTAGGTTCTTGGGGTCCCCCCAAAAGAAATTGAGGTGTCCTTGGGGGGGAGTCTGGGTTTTTGGGGCCCCCACCACAGATTTTGGGGTGCTCTGGGGGTTGTAGGTTCTTGGGGCCCCCCCAGGATATTGGGGTATCCTTGGGGGGGGGAGGTCTGGGTTTTTGGGGCCCCTTCCCAGATTTTGGGGTGCTCTGGGAGGGAGTCTGGGCTCCTGCCCCCCCCTCATGTTTTTGGGGTGCCCTGGGGGGGTGTAGGTTCTTGGGGTCCCCCCAAAAGAAATTGAGGTGTCCTTGGGGGGGAGTCTGGGTTTTTGGGGCCCCCACCACAGATTTTGGGGTGCTCTGGGGGTTGTAGGTTCTTGGGGCCCCCCCAGGATATTGGGGTATCCTTGGGGGGGGGAGGTCTGGGTTTTTGGGGCCCCTTCCCAGATTTTGGGGTGCTCTGGGAGGGAGTCTGGGCTCCTGCCCCCCCCTCATGTTTTTGGGGTGCCCTGGGGGGGTGTAGGTTCTTGGGGTCCCCCCAAAAGAAATTGAGGTGTCCTTGGGGGGGAGTCTGGGTTTTTGGGGCCCCCACCACAGATTTTGGGGTGCTCTGGGGGTTGTAGGTTCTTGGGGCCCCCCCAGGATATTGGGGTATCCTTGGGGGGGGGAGGTCTGGGTTTTTGGGGCCCCTTCCCAGATTTTGGGGTGCTCTGGGAGGGAGTCTGGGCTCCTGCCCCCCCCTCATGTTTTTGGGGTGCCCTGGGGGGGTGTAGGTTCTTGGGGTCCCCCCAAAAGAAATTGAGGTGTCCTTGGGGGGGAGTCTGGGTTTTTGGGGCCCCCACCACAGATTTTGGGGTGCTCTGGGGGTTGTAGGTTCTTGGGGCCCCCCCAGGATATTGGGGTATCCTTGGGGGGGGGAGGTCTGGGTTTTTGGGGCCCCTTCCCAGATTTTGGGGTGCTCTGGGAGGGAGTCTGGGCTCCTGCCCCCCCCTCATGTTTTTGGGGTGCCCTGGGGGGGTGTAGGTTCTTGGGGTCCCCCCAAAAGAAATTGAGGTGTCCTTGGGGGGGAGTCTGGGTTTTTGGGGCCCCCACCACAGATTTTGGGGTGCTCTGGGGGTTGTAGGTTCTTGGGGCCCCCCCAGGATATTGGGGTATCCTTGGGGGGGGGAGGTCTGGGTTTTTGGGGCCCCTTCCCAGATTTTGGGGTGCTCTGGGAGGGAGTCTGGGCTCCTGCCCCCCCCTCATGTTTTTGGGGTGCCCTGGGGGGGTGTAGGTTCTTGGGGTCCCCCCAAAAGAAATTGAGGTGTCCTTGGGGGGGAGTCTGGGTTTTTGGGGCCCCCACCACAGATTTTGGGGTGCTCTGGGGGTTGTAGGTTCTTGGGGCCCCCCCAGGATATTGGGGTATCCTTGGGGGGGGGAGGTCTGGGTTTTTGGGGCCCCTTCCCAGATTTTGGGGTGCTCTGGGAGGGAGTCTGGGCTCCTGCCCCCCCCTCATGTTTTTGGGGTGCCCTGGGGGGGTGTAGGTTCTTGGGGTCCCCCCAAAAGAAATTGAGGTGTCCTTGGGGGGGAGTCTGGGTTTTTGGGGCCCCCACCACAGATTTTGGGGTGCTCTGGGGGTTGTAGGTTCTTGGGGCCCCCCCAGGATATTGGGGTATCCTTGGGGGGGGGAGGTCTGGGTTTTTGGGGCCCCTTCCCAGATTTTGGGGTGCTCTGGGAGGGAGTCTGGGCTCCTGCCCCCCCCTCATGTTTTTGGGGTGCCCTGGGGGGGTGTAGGTTCTTGGGGTCCCCCCAAAAGAAATTGAGGTGTCCTTGGGGGGGAGTCTGGGTTTTTGGGGCCCCCACCACAGATTTTGGGGTGCTCTGGGGGTTGTAGGTTCTTGGGGCCCCCCCAGGATATTGGGGTATCCTTGGGGGGGGGAGGTCTGGGTTTTTGGGGCCCCTTCCCAGATTTTGGGGTGCTCTGGGAGGGAGTCTGGGCTCCTGCCCCCCCCTCATGTTTTTGGGGTGCCCTGGGGGGGTGTAGGTTCTTGGGGTCCCCCCAAAAGAAATTGAGGTGTCCTTGGGGGGGAGTCTGGGTTTTTGGGGCCCCCACCACAGATTTTGGGGTGCTCTGGGGGTTGTAGGTTCTTGGGGCCCCCCCAGGATATTGGGGTATCCTTGGGGGGGGGAGGTCTGGGTTTTTGGGGCCCCTTCCCAGATTTTGGGGTGCTCTGGGAGGGAGTCTGGGCTCCTGCCCCCCCCTCATGTTTTTGGGGTGCCCTGGGGGGGTGTAGGTTCTTGGGGTCCCCCCAAAAGAAATTGAGGTGTCCTTGGGGGGGAGTCTGGGTTTTTGGGGCCCCCACCACAGATTTTGGGGTGCTCTGGGGGTTGTAGGTTCTTGGGGCCCCCCCAGGATATTGGGGTATCCTTGGGGGGGGGAGGTCTGGGTTTTTGGGGCCCCTTCCCAGATTTTGGGGTGCTCTGGGAGGGAGTCTGGGCTCCTGCCCCCCCCTCATGTTTTTGGGGTGCCCTGGGGGGGTGTAGGTTCTTGGGGTCCCCCCAAAAGAAATTGAGGTGTCCTTGGGGGGGAGTCTGGGTTTTTGGGGCCCCCACCACAGATTTTGGGGTGCTCTGGGGGTTGTAGGTTCTTGGGGCCCCCCCAGGATATTGGGGTATCCTTGGGGGGGGGAGGTCTGGGTTTTTGGGGCCCCTTCCCAGATTTTGGGGTGCTCTGGGAGGGAGTCTGGGCTCCTGCCCCCCCCTCATGTTTTTGGGGTGCCCTGGGGGGGTGTAGGTTCTTGGGGTCCCCCCAAAAGAAATTGAGGTGTCCTTGGGGGGGAGTCTGGGTTTTTGGGGCCCCCACCACAGATTTTGGGGTGCTCTGGGGGTTGTAGGTTCTTGGGGCCCCCCCAGGATATTGGGGTATCCTTGGGGGGGGGAGGTCTGGGTTTTTGGGGCCCCTTCCCAGATTTNGGGGGGGGGGTTTGGGGGGCAGGGAGGGTCCCGGGGGTCCCCTCCAGGGGGGTTTTGGGGTGTCCAGAGGTGTTTTGGGGTGCTCGGGGGGGGGTGTATGTTCTTGGGGCCCCCCCTAAGGAGATTGAGGTGTCCTTGTGGGGGGGTGGGTGGGTTTTTGGGG
>VUYV01002127.1:0-10178 GCA_008711295.1 Anarhynchus alexandrinus | reverse complement strand
AAAAAGGGGTCTTAAAGGGACAGTGACCCATGAAAAAGGTTCTTAAAGGGACAGTGCACTCTAAAAGCGGCTCTTAAAGGGACAGTGACCCCTAAAAAGGGGTCTTAAAGGGACAGTGACCCCTAAAAGAGGTTCTTAAAGGGACAGCGACCCCTAAAAACAGTTCTTAAAGGGACAATGTCCCCCCAAAAGCATCTCTTAAAGGCACAGTGCACCCTAAAAAGGGGTCTTAAAGGGACAGTGTCCCCCTAAAAGCGGTTCTTAAAGGGACAGTGACCCCTAAAAGAGGTTCTTAAAGGGACAGCGACCCCTAAAAGCGGTTCTTAAAGGGACAGTGACCCCTAAAAACGGTTCTTAAAGGGACAATGTCCCCCCAAAAGCGTCTCTTAAAGGCACAGTGCACCCTAAAAAGGGGTCTTAAAGGGACAGTGACCCATGAAAAAGGTTCTTAAAGGGACAGTGCACTCTAAAAGCGGCTCTTAAAGGGACAGTGACCCCTAAAAAGGGGTCTTAAAGGGACAGTGACCCCTAAAAGAGGTTCTTAAAGGGACAGCGACCCCTAAAAACAGTTCTTAAAGGGACAATGTCCCCCCAAAAGCATCTCTTAAAGGCACAGTGCACCCTAAAAAGGGGTCTTAAAGGGACAGTGTCCCCCTAAAAGCGGTTCTTAAAGGGACAGTGACCCCTAAAAGAGGTTCTTAAAGGGACAGCGACCCCTAAAAGCGGTTCTTAAAGGGACAGTGACCCCTAAAAACGGTTCTTAAAGGGACAATGTCCCCCCAAAAGCGTCTCTTAAAGGCACAGTGCACCCTAAAAAGGGGTCTTAAAGGGACAGTGACCCATGAAAAAGGTTCTTAAAGGGACAGTGCACTCTAAAAGCGGCTCTTAAAGGGACAGTGACCCCTAAAAAGGGGTCTTAAAGGGACAGTGACCCCTAAAAGAGGTTCTTAAAGGGACAGCGACCCCTAAAAACAGTTCTTAAAGGGACAATGTCCCCCCAAAAGCATCTCTTAAAGGCACAGTGCACCCTAAAAAGGGGTCTTAAAGGGACAGTGTCCCCCTAAAAGCGGTTCTTAAAGGGACAGTGACCCCTAAAAGAGGTTCTTAAAGGGACAGCGACCCCTAAAAGCGGTTCTTAAAGGGACAGTGACCCCTAAAAACGGTTCTTAAAGGGACAATGTCCCCCCAAAAGCGTCTCTTAAAGGCACAGTGCACCCTAAAAAGGGGTCTTAAAGGGACAGTGACCCATGAAAAAGGTTCTTAAAGGGACAGTGCACTCTAAAAGCGGCTCTTAAAGGGACAGTGACCCCTAAAAAGGGGTCTTAAAGGGACAGTGACCCCTAAAAGAGGTTCTTAAAGGGACAGCGACCCCTAAAAACAGTTCTTAAAGGGACAATGTCCCCCCAAAAGCATCTCTTAAAGGCACAGTGCACCCTAAAAAGGGGTCTTAAAGGGACAGTGTCCCCCTAAAAGCGGTTCTTAAAGGGACAGTGACCCCTAAAAGAGGTTCTTAAAGGGACAGCGACCCCTAAAAGCGGTTCTTAAAGGGACAGTGACCCCTAAAAACGGTTCTTAAAGGGACAATGTCCCCCCAAAAGCGTCTCTTAAAGGCACAGTGCACCCTAAAAAGGGGTCTTAAAGGGACAGTGACCCATGAAAAAGGTTCTTAAAGGGACAGTGCACTCTAAAAGCGGCTCTTAAAGGGACAGTGACCCCTAAAAAGGGGTCTTAAAGGGACAGTGACCCCTAAAAGAGGTTCTTAAAGGGACAGCGACCCCTAAAAACAGTTCTTAAAGGGACAATGTCCCCCCAAAAGCATCTCTTAAAGGCACAGTGCACCCTAAAAAGGGGTCTTAAAGGGACAGTGTCCCCCTAAAAGCGGTTCTTAAAGGGACAGTGACCCCTAAAAGAGGTTCTTAAAGGGACAGCGACCCCTAAAAGCGGTTCTTAAAGGGACAGTGACCCCTAAAAACGGTTCTTAAAGGGACAATGTCCCCCCAAAAGCGTCTCTTAAAGGCACAGTGCACCCTAAAAAGGGGTCTTAAAGGGACAGTGACCCATGAAAAAGGTTCTTAAAGGGACAGTGCACTCTAAAAGCGGCTCTTAAAGGGACAGTGACCCCTAAAAAGGGGTCTTAAAGGGACAGTGACCCCTAAAAGAGGTTCTTAAAGGGACAGCGACCCCTAAAAACAGTTCTTAAAGGGACAATGTCCCCCCAAAAGCATCTCTTAAAGGCACAGTGCACCCTAAAAAGGGGTCTTAAAGGGACAGTGTCCCCCTAAAAGCGGTTCTTAAAGGGACAGTGACCCCTAAAAGAGGTTCTTAAAGGGACAGCGACCCCTAAAAGCGGTTCTTAAAGGGACAGTGACCCCTAAAAACGGTTCTTAAAGGGACAATGTCCCCCCAAAAGCGTCTCTTAAAGGCACAGTGCACCCTAAAAAGGGGTCTTAAAGGGACAGTGACCCATGAAAAAGGTTCTTAAAGGGACAGTGCACTCTAAAAGCGGCTCTTAAAGGGACAGTGACCCCTAAAAAGGGGTCTTAAAGGGACAGTGACCCCTAAAAGAGGTTCTTAAAGGGACAGCGACCCCTAAAAACAGTTCTTAAAGGGACAATGTCCCCCCAAAAGCATCTCTTAAAGGCACAGTGCACCCTAAAAAGGGGTCTTAAAGGGACAGTGTCCCCCTAAAAGCGGTTCTTAAAGGGACAGTGACCCCTAAAAGAGGTTCTTAAAGGGACAGCGACCCCTAAAAGCGGTTCTTAAAGGGACAGTGACCCCTAAAAACGGTTCTTAAAGGGACAATGTCCCCCCAAAAGCGTCTCTTAAAGGCACAGTGCACCCTAAAAAGGGGTCTTAAAGGGACAGTGACCCATGAAAAAGGTTCTTAAAGGGACAGTGCACTCTAAAAGCGGCTCTTAAAGGGACAGTGACCCCTAAAAAGGGGTCTTAAAGGGACAGTGACCCCTAAAAGAGGTTCTTAAAGGGACAGCGACCCCTAAAAACAGTTCTTAAAGGGACAATGTCCCCCCAAAAGCATCTCTTAAAGGCACAGTGCACCCTAAAAAGGGGTCTTAAAGGGACAGTGTCCCCCTAAAAGCGGTTCTTAAAGGGACAGTGACCCCTAAAAGAGGTTCTTAAAGGGACAGCGACCCCTAAAAGCGGTTCTTAAAGGGACAGTGACCCCTAAAAACGGTTCTTAAAGGGACAATGTCCCCCCAAAAGCGTCTCTTAAAGGCACAGTGCACCCTAAAAAGGGGTCTTAAAGGGACAGTGACCCATGAAAAAGGTTCTTAAAGGGACAGTGCACTCTAAAAGCGGCTCTTAAAGGGACAGTGACCCCTAAAAAGGGGTCTTAAAGGGACAGTGACCCCTAAAAGAGGTTCTTAAAGGGACAGCGACCCCTAAAAACAGTTCTTAAAGGGACAATGTCCCCCCAAAAGCATCTCTTAAAGGCACAGTGCACCCTAAAAAGGGGTCTTAAAGGGACAGTGTCCCCCTAAAAGCGGTTCTTAAAGGGACAGTGACCCCTAAAAGAGGTTCTTAAAGGGACAGCGACCCCTAAAAGCGGTTCTTAAAGGGACAGTGACCCCTAAAAACGGTTCTTAAAGGGACAATGTCCCCCCAAAAGCGTCTCTTAAAGGCACAGTGCACCCTAAAAAGGGGTCTTAAAGGGACAGTGACCCATGAAAAAGGTTCTTAAAGGGACAGTGCACTCTAAAAGCGGCTCTTAAAGGGACAGTGACCCCTAAAAAGGGGTCTTAAAGGGACAGTGACCCCTAAAAGAGGTTCTTAAAGGGACAGCGACCCCTAAAAACAGTTCTTAAAGGGACAATGTCCCCCCAAAAGCATCTCTTAAAGGCACAGTGCACCCTAAAAAGGGGTCTTAAAGGGACAGTGTCCCCCTAAAAGCGGTTCTTAAAGGGACAGTGACCCCTAAAAGAGGTTCTTAAAGGGACAGCGACCCCTAAAAGCGGTTCTTAAAGGGACAGTGACCCCTAAAAACGGTTCTTAAAGGGACAATGTCCCCCCAAAAGCGTCTCTTAAAGGCACAGTGCACCCTAAAAAGGGGTCTTAAAGGGACAGTGACCCATGAAAAAGGTTCTTAAAGGGACAGTGCACTCTAAAAGCGGCTCTTAAAGGGACAGTGACCCCTAAAAAGGGGTCTTAAAGGGACAGTGACCCCTAAAAGAGGTTCTTAAAGGGACAGCGACCCCTAAAAACAGTTCTTAAAGGGACAATGTCCCCCCAAAAGCATCTCTTAAAGGCACAGTGCACCCTAAAAAGGGGTCTTAAAGGGACAGTGTCCCCCTAAAAGCGGTTCTTAAAGGGACAGTGACCCCTAAAAGAGGTTCTTAAAGGGACAGCGACCCCTAAAAGCGGTTCTTAAAGGGACAGTGACCCCTAAAAACGGTTCTTAAAGGGACAATGTCCCCCCAAAAGCGTCTCTTAAAGGCACAGTGCACCCTAAAAAGGGGTCTTAAAGGGACAGTGACCCATGAAAAAGGTTCTTAAAGGGACAGTGCACTCTAAAAGCGGCTCTTAAAGGGACAGTGACCCCTAAAAAGGGGTCTTAAAGGGACAGTGACCCCTAAAAGAGGTTCTTAAAGGGACAGCGACCCCTAAAAACAGTTCTTAAAGGGACAATGTCCCCCCAAAAGCATCTCTTAAAGGCACAGTGCACCCTAAAAAGGGGTCTTAAAGGGACAGTGTCCCCCTAAAAGCGGTTCTTAAAGGGACAGTGACCCCTAAAAGAGGTTCTTAAAGGGACAGCGACCCCTAAAAGCGGTTCTTAAAGGGACAGTGACCCCTAAAAACGGTTCTTAAAGGGACAATGTCCCCCCAAAAGCGTCTCTTAAAGGCACAGTGCACCCTAAAAAGGGGTCTTAAAGGGACAGTGACCCATGAAAAAGGTTCTTAAAGGGACAGTGCACTCTAAAAGCGGCTCTTAAAGGGACAGTGACCCCTAAAAAGGGGTCTTAAAGGGACAGTGACCCCTAAAAGAGGTTCTTAAAGGGACAGCGACCCCTAAAAACAGTTCTTAAAGGGACAATGTCCCCCCAAAAGCATCTCTTAAAGGCACAGTGCACCCTAAAAAGGGGTCTTAAAGGGACAGTGTCCCCCTAAAAGCGGTTCTTAAAGGGACAGTGACCCCTAAAAGAGGTTCTTAAAGGGACAGCGACCCCTAAAAGCGGTTCTTAAAGGGACAGTGACCCCTAAAAACGGTTCTTAAAGGGACAATGTCCCCCCAAAAGCGTCTCTTAAAGGCACAGTGCACCCTAAAAAGGGGTCTTAAAGGGACAGTGACCCATGAAAAAGGTTCTTAAAGGGACAGTGCACTCTAAAAGCGGCTCTTAAAGGGACAGTGACCCCTAAAAAGGGGTCTTAAAGGGACAGTGACCCCTAAAAGAGGTTCTTAAAGGGACAGCGACCCCTAAAAACAGTTCTTAAAGGGACAATGTCCCCCCAAAAGCATCTCTTAAAGGCACAGTGCACCCTAAAAAGGGGTCTTAAAGGGACAGTGTCCCCCTAAAAGCGGTTCTTAAAGGGACAGTGACCCCTAAAAGAGGTTCTTAAAGGGACAGCGACCCCTAAAAGCGGTTCTTAAAGGGACAGTGACCCCTAAAAACGGTTCTTAAAGGGACAATGTCCCCCCAAAAGCGTCTCTTAAAGGCACAGTGCACCCTAAAAAGGGGTCTTAAAGGGACAGTGACCCATGAAAAAGGTTCTTAAAGGGACAGTGCACTCTAAAAGCGGCTCTTAAAGGGACAGTGACCCCTAAAAAGGGGTCTTAAAGGGACAGTGACCCCTAAAAGAGGTTCTTAAAGGGACAGCGACCCCTAAAAACAGTTCTTAAAGGGACAATGTCCCCCCAAAAGCATCTCTTAAAGGCACAGTGCACCCTAAAAAGGGGTCTTAAAGGGACAGTGTCCCCCTAAAAGCGGTTCTTAAAGGGACAGTGACCCCTAAAAGAGGTTCTTAAAGGGACAGCGACCCCTAAAAGCGGTTCTTAAAGGGACAGTGACCCCTAAAAACGGTTCTTAAAGGGACAATGTCCCCCCAAAAGCGTCTCTTAAAGGCACAGTGCACCCTAAAAAGGGGTCTTAAAGGGACAGTGACCCATGAAAAAGGTTCTTAAAGGGACAGTGCACTCTAAAAGCGGCTCTTAAAGGGACAGTGACCCCTAAAAAGGGGTCTTAAAGGGACAGTGACCCCTAAAAGAGGTTCTTAAAGGGACAGCGACCCCTAAAAACAGTTCTTAAAGGGACAATGTCCCCCCAAAAGCATCTCTTAAAGGCACAGTGCACCCTAAAAAGGGGTCTTAAAGGGACAGTGTCCCCCTAAAAGCGGTTCTTAAAGGGACAGTGACCCCTAAAAGAGGTTCTTAAAGGGACAGCGACCCCTAAAAGCGGTTCTTAAAGGGACAGTGACCCCTAAAAACGGTTCTTAAAGGGACAATGTCCCCCCAAAAGCGTCTCTTAAAGGCACAGTGCACCCTAAAAAGGGGTCTTAAAGGGACAGTGACCCATGAAAAAGGTTCTTAAAGGGACAGTGCACTCTAAAAGCGGCTCTTAAAGGGACAGTGACCCCTAAAAAGGGGTCTTAAAGGGACAGTGACCCCTAAAAGAGGTTCTTAAAGGGACAGCGACCCCTAAAAACAGTTCTTAAAGGGACAATGTCCCCCCAAAAGCATCTCTTAAAGGCACAGTGCACCCTAAAAAGGGGTCTTAAAGGGACAGTGTCCCCCTAAAAGCGGTTCTTAAAGGGACAGTGACCCCTAAAAGAGGTTCTTAAAGGGACAGCGACCCCTAAAAGCGGTTCTTAAAGGGACAGTGACCCCTAAAAACGGTTCTTAAAGGGACAATGTCCCCCCAAAAGCGTCTCTTAAAGGCACAGTGCACCCTAAAAAGGGGTCTTAAAGGGACAGTGACCCATGAAAAAGGTTCTTAAAGGGACAGTGCACTCTAAAAGCGGCTCTTAAAGGGACAGTGACCCCTAAAAAGGGGTCTTAAAGGGACAGTGACCCCTAAAAGAGGTTCTTAAAGGGACAGCGACCCCTAAAAACAGTTCTTAAAGGGACAATGTCCCCCCAAAAGCATCTCTTAAAGGCACAGTGCACCCTAAAAAGGGGTCTTAAAGGGACAGTGTCCCCCTAAAAGCGGTTCTTAAAGGGACAGTGACCCCTAAAAGAGGTTCTTAAAGGGACAGCGACCCCTAAAAGCGGTTCTTAAAGGGACAGTGACCCCTAAAAACGGTTCTTAAAGGGACAATGTCCCCCCAAAAGCGTCTCTTAAAGGCACAGTGCACCCTAAAAAGGGGTCTTAAAGGGACAGTGACCCATGAAAAAGGTTCTTAAAGGGACAGTGCACTCTAAAAGCGGCTCTTAAAGGGACAGTGACCCCTAAAAAGGGGTCTTAAAGGGACAGTGACCCCTAAAAGAGGTTCTTAAAGGGACAGCGACCCCTAAAAACAGTTCTTAAAGGGACAATGTCCCCCCAAAAGCATCTCTTAAAGGCACAGTGCACCCTAAAAAGGGGTCTTAAAGGGACAGTGTCCCCCTAAAAGCGGTTCTTAAAGGGACAGTGACCCCTAAAAGAGGTTCTTAAAGGGACAGCGACCCCTAAAAGCGGTTCTTAAAGGGACAGTGACCCCTAAAAACGGTTCTTAAAGGGACAATGTCCCCCCAAAAGCGTCTCTTAAAGGCACAGTGCACCCTAAAAAGGGGTCTTAAAGGGACAGTGACCCATGAAAAAGGTTCTTAAAGGGACAGTGCACTCTAAAAGCGGCTCTTAAAGGGACAGTGACCCCTAAAAAGGGGTCTTAAAGGGACAGTGACCCCTAAAAGAGGTTCTTAAAGGGACAGCGACCCCTAAAAACAGTTCTTAAAGGGACAATGTCCCCCCAAAAGCATCTCTTAAAGGCACAGTGCACCCTAAAAAGGGGTCTTAAAGGGACAGTGTCCCCCTAAAAGCGGTTCTTAAAGGGACAGTGACCCCTAAAAGAGGTTCTTAAAGGGACAGCGACCCCTAAAAGCGGTTCTTAAAGGGACAGTGACCCCTAAAAACGGTTCTTAAAGGGACAATGTCCCCCCAAAAGCGTCTCTTAAAGGCACAGTGCACCCTAAAAAGGGGTCTTAAAGGGACAGTGACCCATGAAAAAGGTTCTTAAAGGGACAGTGCACTCTAAAAGCGGCTCTTAAAGGGACAGTGACCCCTAAAAAGGGGTCTTAAAGGGACAGTGACCCCTAAAAGAGGTTCTTAAAGGGACAGCGACCCCTAAAAACAGTTCTTAAAGGGACAATGTCCCCCCAAAAGCATCTCTTAAAGGCACAGTGCACCCTAAAAAGGGGTCTTAAAGGGACAGTGTCCCCCTAAAAGCGGTTCTTAAAGGGACAGTGACCCCTAAAAGAGGTTCTTAAAGGGACAGCGACCCCTAAAAGCGGTTCTTAAAGGGACAGTGACCCCTAAAAACGGTTCTTAAAGGGACAATGTCCCCCCAAAAGCGTCTCTTAAAGGCACAGTGCACCCTAAAAAGGGGTCTTAAAGGGACAGTGACCCATGAAAAAGGTTCTTAAAGGGACAGTGCACTCTAAAAGCGGCTCTTAAAGGGACAGTGACCCCTAAAAAGGGGTCTTAAAGGGACAGTGACCCCTAAAAGAGGTTCTTAAAGGGACAGCGACCCCTAAAAACAGTTCTTAAAGGGACAATGTCCCCCCAAAAGCATCTCTTAAAGGCACAGTGCACCCTAAAAAGGGGTCTTAAAGGGACAGTGTCCCCCTAAAAGCGGTTCTTAAAGGGACAGTGACCCCTAAAAGAGGTTCTTAAAGGGACAGCGACCCCTAAAAGCGGTTCTTAAAGGGACAGTGACCCCTAAAAACGGTTCTTAAAGGGACAATGTCCCCCCAAAAGCGTCTCTTAAAGGCACAGTGCACCCTAAAAAGGGGTCTTAAAGGGACAGTGACCCATGAAAAAGGTTCTTAAAGGGACAGTGCACTCTAAAAGCGGCTCTTAAAGGGACAGTGACCCCTAAAAAGGGGTCTTAAAGGGACAGTGACCCCTAAAAGAGGTTCTTAAAGGGACAGCGACCCCTAAAAACAGTTCTTAAAGGGACAATGTCCCCCCAAAAGCATCTCTTAAAGGCACAGTGCACCCTAAAAAGGGGTCTTAAAGGGACAGTGTCCCCCTAAAAGCGGTTCTTAAAGGGACAGTGACCCCTAAAAGAGGTTCTTAAAGGGACAGCGACCCCTAAAAGCGGTTCTTAAAGGGACAGTGACCCCTAAAAACGGTTCTTAAAGGGACAATGTCCCCCCAAAAGCGTCTCTTAAAGGCACAGTGCACCCTAAAAAGGGGTCTTAAAGGGACAGTGACCCATGAAAAAGGTTCTTAAAGGGACAGTGCACTCTAAAAGCGGCTCTTAAAGGGACAGTGACCCCTAAAAAGGGGTCTTAAAGGGACAGTGACCCCTAAAAGAGGTTCTTAAAGGGACAGCGACCCCTAAAAACAGTTCTTAAAGGGACAATGTCCCCCCAAAAGCATCTCTTAAAGGCACAGTGCACCCTAAAAAGGGGTCTTAAAGGGACAGTGTCCCCCTAAAAGCGGTTCTTAAAGGGACAGTGACCCCTAAAAGAGGTTCTTAAAGNCTCTCGTGCCCCACACTTTGAGCCCCCACATGTCGCGCCCCACATCTCTTGCCCCACACCCTGTGCCCCACATCTCGCACCCCACACTTTGAGCCCCACGTGTCTCGCCCCACATCGTGCGCCCCACACCCTGTGCCCCACATCTCGTGCCCCACATCTCTCGCCCCACATTTTGTGCCCCACACCTCACGCCCCACACTTTGAGCCCCACACCTCTCGCCCCACACCCTGTGCCCCACATCTCTCACCCCACATTTTGTGCCCTACGTCTCGCCCCACACCCTGTGCCCCACATCTGTCGCCCCACGCCTTGTGCCCCACATCTCTCGCCCCACATCATGTCCTGCCCCACACTTTGAACCCCACATCTTGCGCCCCACGTTGTGCCCCACATGTCACACCCCACACTTTGAGCCCCACATGTCTCGCCCCACATCGTGCACCCCACAGCTTGTGCCCCACATCCCTCACCCCACACTTTGAGCCCCACGTGTCCTGCCCCACATCATGCGCCCCACAGCTTGTGCCCCACATCTCTCAC
>VUYV01001948.1:0-10352 GCA_008711295.1 Anarhynchus alexandrinus | reverse complement strand
GAGCCGTATTTGAGGTCACGTGACTCCCAGGAGCCTCTACAGCCAATGGGGAGNGCCTCGGCGGCCAATGGGGAGGGCTTCCCATGATGCTTTGCGCCAGGAAACGCCGTTACCGGAGAGCCGCTCCCATGATCCTCTGCGGCGGGAGCCGTATTTGAGGTCACGTGACTCCCAGGAGCCTCTACAGCCAATGGGGAGGGGCTCCCATGATGCTTTGCGCCAGGAAACGCCGTTACCGGAGAGCCACTCCCATGATCCTCTGCGGCGGGAGCCATATTTGAGGTCACGTGACTCCCATGAGCCTCTGGGGCCAACGCAGAGCCGCTCCCATGATGCTTTGTGGCCCATGAGGGAGGACTCCCATGATCCTCTGCGGCGGGAGCCGTATTTGAGGTCACGTGACTCCCATGAGCCCCTGCAGCCAACACGGAGGGGTTCCCATGATGCTTTGCGCCAGGAAACGCCGTTACCGGAGAGCCGTTCCCATGATCCTTTGCAGCGGGAGCCATATTTGAGGTNTCCCTGTGTCCCAGTTTGGGGTATTCCCATCCCAGTTTGGGGTATTCCCATCCCAGTTTGGGGTCCCCCGTCCCAGTTTGGGGTGTTCCCATCCCAGTTTTGGCCCTCCCCATCCCAGTTTGGGGTCCCTGTGTCCCAGTTTGGGGTATTCCCATCCCAGTTTGGGGTATTCCCATCCCAGTTTGGGGTCCCCCGTCCCAGTTTGGGGTGTTCCCATCCCAGTTTTGGCCCTCCCCATCCCAGTTTGGGGTCCCTGTGTCCCAGTTTGGGGTATTCCCATCCCAGTTTGGGGTATTCCCATCCCAGTTTGGGGTCCCCCGTCCCAGTTTGGGGTGTTCCCATCCCAGTTTTGGCCCTCCCCATCCCAGTTTGGGGTCCCTGTGTCCCAGTTTGGGGTATTCCCATCCCAGTTTGGGGTATTCCCATCCCAGTTTGGGGTCCCCCGTCCCAGTTTGGGGTGTTCCCATCCCAGTTTTGGCCCTCCCCATCCCAGTTTGGGGTCCCTGTGTCCCAGTTTGGGGTATTCCCATCCCAGTTTGGGGTATTCCCATCCCAGTTTGGGGTCCCCCGTCCCAGTTTGGGGTGTTCCCATCCCAGTTTTGGCCCTCCCCATCCCAGTTTGGGGTCCCTGTGTCCCAGTTTGGGGTATTCCCATCCCAGTTTGGGGTATTCCCATCCCAGTTTGGGGTCCCCCGTCCCAGTTTGGGGTGTTCCCATCCCAGTTTTGGCCCTCCCCATCCCAGTTTGGGGTCCCTGTGTCCCAGTTTGGGGTATTCCCATCCCAGTTTGGGGTATTCCCATCCCAGTTTGGGGTCCCCCGTCCCAGTTTGGGGTGTTCCCATCCCAGTTTTGGCCCTCCCCATCCCAGTTTGGGGTCCCTGTGTCCCAGTTTGGGGTATTCCCATCCCAGTTTGGGGTATTCCCATCCCAGTTTGGGGTCCCCCGTCCCAGTTTGGGGTGTTCCCATCCCAGTTTTGGCCCTCCCCATCCCAGTTTGGGGTCCCTGTGTCCCAGTTTGGGGTATTCCCATCCCAGTTTGGGGTATTCCCATCCCAGTTTGGGGTCCCCCGTCCCAGTTTGGGGTGTTCCCATCCCAGTTTTGGCCCTCCCCATCCCAGTTTGGGGTCCCTGTGTCCCAGTTTGGGGTATTCCCATCCCAGTTTGGGGTATTCCCATCCCAGTTTGGGGTCCCCCGTCCCAGTTTGGGGTGTTCCCATCCCAGTTTTGGCCCTCCCCATCCCAGTTTGGGGTCCCTGTGTCCCAGTTTGGGGTATTCCCATCCCAGTTTGGGGTATTCCCATCCCAGTTTGGGGTCCCCCGTCCCAGTTTGGGGTGTTCCCATCCCAGTTTTGGCCCTCCCCATCCCAGTTTGGGGTCCCTGTGTCCCAGTTTGGGGTATTCCCATCCCAGTTTGGGGTATTCCCATCCCAGTTTGGGGTCCCCCGTCCCAGTTTGGGGTGTTCCCATCCCAGTTTTGGCCCTCCCCATCCCAGTTTGGGGTCCCTGTGTCCCAGTTTGGGGTATTCCCATCCCAGTTTGGGGTATTCCCATCCCAGTTTGGGGTCCCCCGTCCCAGTTTGGGGTGTTCCCATCCCAGTTTTGGCCCTCCCCATCCCAGTTTGGGGTCCCTGTGTCCCAGTTTGGGGTATTCCCATCCCAGTTTGGGGTATTCCCATCCCAGTTTGGGGTCCCCCGTCCCAGTTTGGGGTGTTCCCATCCCAGTTTTGGCCCTCCCCATCCCAGTTTGGGGTCCCTGTGTCCCAGTTTGGGGTATTCCCATCCCAGTTTGGGGTATTCCCATCCCAGTTTGGGGTCCCCCGTCCCAGTTTGGGGTGTTCCCATCCCAGTTTTGGCCCTCCCCATCCCAGTTTGGGGTCCCTGTGTCCCAGTTTGGGGTATTCCCATCCCAGTTTGGGGTATTCCCATCCCAGTTTGGGGTCCCCCGTCCCAGTTTGGGGTGTTCCCATCCCAGTTTTGGCCCTCCCCATCCCAGTTTGGGGTCCCTGTGTCCCAGTTTGGGGTATTCCCATCCCAGTTTGGGGTATTCCCATCCCAGTTTGGGGTCCCCCGTCCCAGTTTGGGGTGTTCCCATCCCAGTTTTGGCCCTCCCCATCCCAGTTTGGGGTCCCTGTGTCCCAGTTTGGGGTATTCCCATCCCAGTTTGGGGTATTCCCATCCCAGTTTGGGGTCCCCCGTCCCAGTTTGGGGTGTTCCCATCCCAGTTTTGGCCCTCCCCATCCCAGTTTGGGGTCCCTGTGTCCCAGTTTGGGGTATTCCCATCCCAGTTTGGGGTATTCCCATCCCAGTTTGGGGTCCCCCGTCCCAGTTTGGGGTGTTCCCATCCCAGTTTTGGCCCTCCCCATCCCAGTTTGGGGTCCCTGTGTCCCAGTTTGGGGTATTCCCATCCCAGTTTGGGGTATTCCCATCCCAGTTTGGGGTCCCCCGTCCCAGTTTGGGGTGTTCCCATCCCAGTTTTGGCCCTCCCCATCCCAGTTTGGGGTCCCTGTGTCCCAGTTTGGGGTATTCCCATCCCAGTTTGGGGTATTCCCATCCCAGTTTGGGGTCCCCCGTCCCAGTTTGGGGTGTTCCCATCCCAGTTTTGGCCCTCCCCATCCCAGTTTGGGGTCCCTGTGTCCCAGTTTGGGGTATTCCCATCCCAGTTTGGGGTATTCCCATCCCAGTTTGGGGTCCCCCGTCCCAGTTTGGGGTGTTCCCATCCCAGTTTTGGCCCTCCCCATCCCAGTTTGGGGTCCCTGTGTCCCAGTTTGGGGTATTCCCATCCCAGTTTGGGGTATTCCCATCCCAGTTTGGGGTCCCCCGTCCCAGTTTGGGGTGTTCCCATCCCAGTTTTGGCCCTCCCCATCCCAGTTTGGGGTCCCTGTGTCCCAGTTTGGGGTATTCCCATCCCAGTTTGGGGTATTCCCATCCCAGTTTGGGGTCCCCCGTCCCAGTTTGGGGTGTTCCCATCCCAGTTTTGGCCCTCCCCATCCCAGTTTGGGGTCCCTGTGTCCCAGTTTGGGGTATTCCCATCCCAGTTTGGGGTATTCCCATCCCAGTTTGGGGTCCCCCGTCCCAGTTTGGGGTGTTCCCATCCCAGTTTTGGCCCTCCCCATCCCAGTTTGGGGTCCCTGTGTCCCAGTTTGGGGTATTCCCATCCCAGTTTGGGGTATTCCCATCCCAGTTTGGGGTCCCCCGTCCCAGTTTGGGGTGTTCCCATCCCAGTTTTGGCCCTCCCCATCCCAGTTTGGGGTCCCTGTGTCCCAGTTTGGGGTATTCCCATCCCAGTTTGGGGTATTCCCATCCCAGTTTGGGGTCCCCCGTCCCAGTTTGGGGTGTTCCCATCCCAGTTTTGGCCCTCCCCATCCCAGTTTGGGGTCCCTGTGTCCCAGTTTGGGGTATTCCCATCCCAGTTTGGGGTATTCCCATCCCAGTTTGGGGTCCCCCGTCCCAGTTTGGGGTGTTCCCATCCCAGTTTTGGCCCTCCCCATCCCAGTTTGGGGTCCCTGTGTCCCAGTTTGGGGTATTCCCATCCCAGTTTGGGGTATTCCCATCCCAGTTTGGGGTCCCCCGTCCCAGTTTGGGGTGTTCCCATCCCAGTTTTGGCCCTCCCCATCCCAGTTTGGGGTCCCTGTGTCCCAGTTTGGGGTATTCCCATCCCAGTTTGGGGTATTCCCATCCCAGTTTGGGGTCCCCCGTCCCAGTTTGGGGTGTTCCCATCCCAGTTTTGGCCCTCCCCATCCCAGTTTGGGGTCCCTGTGTCCCAGTTTGGGGTATTCCCATCCCAGTTTGGGGTATTCCCATCCCAGTTTGGGGTCCCCCGTCCCAGTTTGGGGTGTTCCCATCCCAGTTTTGGCCCTCCCCATCCCAGTTTGGGGTCCCTGTGTCCCAGTTTGGGGTATTCCCATCCCAGTTTGGGGTATTCCCATCCCAGTTTGGGGTCCCCCGTCCCAGTTTGGGGTGTTCCCATCCCAGTTTTGGCCCTCCCCATCCCAGTTTGGGGTCCCTGTGTCCCAGTTTGGGGTATTCCCATCCCAGTTTGGGGTATTCCCATCCCAGTTTGGGGTCCCCCGTCCCAGTTTGGGGTGTTCCCATCCCAGTTTTGGCCCTCCCCATCCCAGTTTGGGGTCCCTGTGTCCCAGTTTGGGGTATTCCCATCCCAGTTTGGGGTATTCCCATCCCAGTTTGGGGTCCCCCGTCCCAGTTTGGGGTGTTCCCATCCCAGTTTTGGCCCTCCCCATCCCAGTTTGGGGTCCCTGTGTCCCAGTTTGGGGTATTCCCATCCCAGTTTGGGGTATTCCCATCCCAGTTTGGGGTCCCCCGTCCCAGTTTGGGGTGTTCCCATCCCAGTTTTGGCCCTCCCCATCCCAGTTTGGGGTCCCTGTGTCCCAGTTTGGGGTATTCCCATCCCAGTTTGGGGTATTCCCATCCCAGTTTGGGGTCCCCCGTCCCAGTTTGGGGTGTTCCCATCCCAGTTTTGGCCCTCCCCATCCCAGTTTGGGGTCCCTGTGTCCCAGTTTGGGGTATTCCCATCCCAGTTTGGGGTATTCCCATCCCAGTTTGGGGTCCCCCGTCCCAGTTTGGGGTGTTCCCATCCCAGTTTTGGCCCTCCCCATCCCAGTTTGGGGTCCCTGTGTCCCAGTTTGGGGTATTCCCATCCCAGTTTGGGGTATTCCCATCCCAGTTTGGGGTCCCCCGTCCCAGTTTGGGGTGTTCCCATCCCAGTTTTGGCCCTCCCCATCCCAGTTTGGGGTCCCTGTGTCCCAGTTTGGGGTATTCCCATCCCAGTTTGGGGTATTCCCATCCCAGTTTGGGGTCCCCCGTCCCAGTTTGGGGTGTTCCCATCCCAGTTTTGGCCCTCCCCATCCCAGTTTGGGGTCCCTGTGTCCCAGTTTGGGGTATTCCCATCCCAGTTTGGGGTATTCCCATCCCAGTTTGGGGTCCCCCGTCCCAGTTTGGGGTGTTCCCATCCCAGTTTTGGCCCTCCCCATCCCAGTTTGGGGTCCCTGTGTCCCAGTTTGGGGTATTCCCATCCCAGTTTGGGGTATTCCCATCCCAGTTTGGGGTCCCCCGTCCCAGTTTGGGGTGTTCCCATCCCAGTTTTGGCCCTCCCCATCCCAGTTTGGGGTCCCTGTGTCCCAGTTTGGGGTATTCCCATCCCAGTTTGGGGTATTCCCATCCCAGTTTGGGGTCCCCCGTCCCAGTTTGGGGTGTTCCCATCCCAGTTTTGGCCCTCCCCATCCCAGTTTGGGGTCCCTGTGTCCCAGTTTGGGGTATTCCCATCCCAGTTTGGGGTATTCCCATCCCAGTTTGGGGTCCCCCGTCCCAGTTTGGGGTGTTCCCATCCCAGTTTTGGCCCTCCCCATCCCAGTTTGGGGTCCCTGTGTCCCAGTTTGGGGTATTCCCATCCCAGTTTGGGGTATTCCCATCCCAGTTTGGGGTCCCCCGTCCCAGTTTGGGGTGTTCCCATCCCAGTTTTGGCCCTCCCCATCCCAGTTTGGGGTCCCTGTGTCCCAGTTTGGGGTATTCCCATCCCAGTTTGGGGTATTCCCATCCCAGTTTGGGGTCCCCCGTCCCAGTTTGGGGTGTTCCCATCCCAGTTTTGGCCCTCCCCATCCCAGTTTGGGGTCCCTGTGTCCCAGTTTGGGGTATTCCCATCCCAGTTTGGGGTATTCCCATCCCAGTTTGGGGTCCCCCGTCCCAGTTTGGGGTGTTCCCATCCCAGTTTTGGCCCTCCCCATCCCAGTTTGGGGTCCCTGTGTCCCAGTTTGGGGTATTCCCATCCCAGTTTGGGGTATTCCCATCCCAGTTTGGGGTCCCCCGTCCCAGTTTGGGGTGTTCCCATCCCAGTTTTGGCCCTCCCCATCCCAGTTTGGGGTCCCTGTGTCCCAGTTTGGGGTATTCCCATCCCAGTTTGGGGTATTCCCATCCCAGTTTGGGGTCCCCCGTCCCAGTTTGGGGTGTTCCCATCCCAGTTTTGGCCCTCCCCATCCCAGTTTGGGGTCCCTGTGTCCCAGTTTGGGGTATTCCCATCCCAGTTTGGGGTATTCCCATCCCAGTTTGGGGTCCCCCGTCCCAGTTTGGGGTGTTCCCATCCCAGTTTTGGCCCTCCCCATCCCAGTTTGGGGTCCCTGTGTCCCAGTTTGGGGTATTCCCATCCCAGTTTGGGGTATTCCCATCCCAGTTTGGGGTCCCCCGTCCCAGTTTGGGGTGTTCCCATCCCAGTTTTGGCCCTCCCCATCCCAGTTTGGGGTCCCTGTGTCCCAGTTTGGGGTATTCCCATCCCAGTTTGGGGTATTCCCATCCCAGTTTGGGGTCCCCCGTCCCAGTTTGGGGTGTTCCCATCCCAGTTTTGGCCCTCCCCATCCCAGTTTGGGGTCCCTGTGTCCCAGTTTGGGGTATTCCCATCCCAGTTTGGGGTATTCCCATCCCAGTTTGGGGTCCCCCGTCCCAGTTTGGGGTGTTCCCATCCCAGTTTTGGCCCTCCCCATCCCAGTTTGGGGTCCCTGTGTCCCAGTTTGGGGTATTCCCATCCCAGTTTGGGGTATTCCCATCCCAGTTTGGGGTCCCCCGTCCCAGTTTGGGGTGTTCCCATCCCAGTTTTGGCCCTCCCCATCCCAGTTTGGGGTCCCTGTGTCCCAGTTTGGGGTATTCCCATCCCAGTTTGGGGTATTCCCATCCCAGTTTGGGGTCCCCCGTCCCAGTTTGGGGTGTTCCCATCCCAGTTTTGGCCCTCCCCATCCCAGTTTGGGGTCCCTGTGTCCCAGTTTGGGGTATTCCCATCCCAGTTTGGGGTATTCCCATCCCAGTTTGGGGTCCCCCGTCCCAGTTTGGGGTGTTCCCATCCCAGTTTTGGCCCTCCCCATCCCAGTTTGGGGTCCCTGTGTCCCAGTTTGGGGTATTCCCATCCCAGTTTGGGGTATTCCCATCCCAGTTTGGGGTCCCCCGTCCCAGTTTGGGGTGTTCCCATCCCAGTTTTGGCCCTCCCCATCCCAGTTTGGGGTCCCTGTGTCCCAGTTTGGGGTATTCCCATCCCAGTTTGGGGTATTCCCATCCCAGTTTGGGGTCCCCCGTCCCAGTTTGGGGTGTTCCCATCCCAGTTTTGGCCCTCCCCATCCCAGTTTGGGGTCCCTGTGTCCCAGTTTGGGGTATTCCCATCCCAGTTTGGGGTATTCCCATCCCAGTTTGGGGTCCCCCGTCCCAGTTTGGGGTGTTCCCATCCCAGTTTTGGCCCTCCCCATCCCAGTTTGGGGTCCCTGTGTCCCAGTTTGGGGTATTCCCATCCCAGTTTGGGGTATTCCCATCCCAGTTTGGGGTCCCCCGTCCCAGTTTGGGGTGTTCCCATCCCAGTTTTGGCCCTCCCCATCCCAGTTTGGGGTCCCTGTGTCCCAGTTTGGGGTATTCCCATCCCAGTTTGGGGTATTCCCATCCCAGTTTGGGGTCCCCCGTCCCAGTTTGGGGTGTTCCCATCCCAGTTTTGGCCCTCCCCATCCCAGTTTGGGGTCCCTGTGTCCCAGTTTGGGGTATTCCCATCCCAGTTTGGGGTATTCCCATCCCAGTTTGGGGTCCCCCGTCCCAGTTTGGGGTGTTCCCATCCCAGTTTTGGCCCTCCCCATCCCAGTTTGGGGTCCCTGTGTCCCAGTTTGGGGTATTCCCATCCCAGTTTGGGGTATTCCCATCCCAGTTTGGGGTCCCCCGTCCCAGTTTGGGGTGTTCCCATCCCAGTTTTGGCCCTCCCCATCCCAGTTTGGGGTCCCTGTGTCCCAGTTTGGGGTATTCCCATCCCAGTTTGGGGTATTCCCATCCCAGTTTGGGGTCCCCCGTCCCAGTTTGGGGTGTTCCCATCCCAGTTTTGGCCCTCCCCATCCCAGTTTGGGGTCCCTGTGTCCCAGTTTGGGGTATTCCCATCCCAGTTTGGGGTATTCCCATCCCAGTTTGGGGTCCCCCGTCCCAGTTTGGGGTGTTCCCATCCCAGTTTTGGCCCTCCCCATCCCAGTTTGGGGTCCCTGTGTCCCAGTTTGGGGTATTCCCATCCCAGTTTGGGGTATTCCCATCCCAGTTTGGGGTCCCCCGTCCCAGTTTGGGGTGTTCCCATCCCAGTTTTGGCCCTCCCCATCCCAGTTTGGGGTCCCTGTGTCCCAGTTTGGGGTATTCCCATCCCAGTTTGGGGTATTCCCATCCCAGTTTGGGGTCCCCCGTCCCAGTTTGGGGTGTTCCCATCCCAGTTTTGGCCCTCCCCATCCCAGTTTGGGGTCCCTGTGTCCCAGTTTGGGGTATTCCCATCCCAGTTTGGGGTATTCCCATCCCAGTTTGGGGTCCCCCGTCCCAGTTTGGGGTGTTCCCATCCCAGTTTTGGCCCTCCCCATCCCAGTTTGGGGTCCCTGTGTCCCAGTTTGGGGTATTCCCATCCCAGTTTGGGGTATTCCCATCCCAGTTTGGGGTCCCCCGTCCCAGTTTGGGGTGTTCCCATCCCAGTTTTGGCCCTCCCCATCCCAGTTTGGGGTCCCTGTGTCCCAGTTTGGGGTATTCCCATCCCAGTTTGGGGTATTCCCATCCCAGTTTGGGGTCCCCCGTCCCAGTTTGGGGTGTTCCCATCCCAGTTTTGGCCCTCCCCATCCCAGTTTGGGGTCCCTGTGTCCCAGTTTGGGGTATTCCCATCCCAGTTTGGGGTATTCCCATCCCAGTTTGGGGTCCCCCGTCCCAGTTTGGGGTGTTCCCATCCCAGTTTTGGCCCTCCCCATCCCAGTTTGGGGTCCCTGTGTCCCAGTTTGGGGTATTCCCATCCCAGTTTGGGGTATTCCCATCCCAGTTTGGGGTCCCCCGTCCCAGTTTGGGGTGTTCCCATCCCAGTTTTGGCCCTCCCCATCCCAGTTTGGGGTCCCTGTGTCCCAGTTTGGGGTATTCCCATCCCAGTTTGGGGTATTCCCATCCCAGTTTGGGGTCCCCCGTCCCAGTTTGGGGTGTTCCCATCCCAGTTTTGGCCCTCCCCATCCCAGTTTGGGGTCCCTGTGTCCCAGTTTGGGGTATTCCCATCCCAGTTTGGGGTATTCCCATCCCAGTTTGGGGTCCCCCGTCCCAGTTTGGGGTGTTCCCATCCCAGTTTTGGCCCTCCCCATCCCAGTTTGGGGTCCCTGTGTCCCAGTTTGGGGTATTCCCATCCCAGTTTGGGGTATTCCCATCCCAGTTTGGGGTCCCCCGTCCCAGTTTGGGGTGTTCCCATCCCAGTTTTGGCCCTCCCCATCCCAGTTTGGGGTCCCTGTGTCCCAGTTTGGGGTATTCCCATCCCAGTTTGGGGTATTCCCATCCCAGTTTGGGGTCCCCCGTCCCAGTTTGGGGTGTTCCCATCCCAGTTTTGGCCCTCCCCATCCCAGTTTGGGGTCCCTGTGTCCCAGTTTGGGGTATTCCCATCCCAGTTTGGGGTATTCCCATCCCAGTTTGGGGTCCCCCGTCCCAGTTTGGGGTGTTCCCATCCCAGTTTTGGCCCTCCCCATCCCAGTTTGGGGTCCCTGTGTCCCAGTTTGGGGTATTCCCATCCCAGTTTGGGGTATTCCCATCCCAGTTTGGGGTCCCCCGTCCCAGTTTGGGGTGTTCCCATCCCAGTTTTGGCCCTCCCCATCCCAGTTTGGGGTCCCTGTGTCCCAGTTTGGGGTATTCCCATCCCAGTTTGGGGTATTCCCATCCCAGTTTGGGGTCCCCCGTCCCAGTTTGGGGTGTTCCCATCCCAGTTTGGGGTATTCCCATCCCAGTTTGGGATTTCTCGTCCCAGTTAGAGGTCCCCCAGTCCCAGTTTGGGGTCCCCGTGTCCCATTTTGGGCCCCCCCATCCCAGTTTGGGGT
>VUYV01001938.1:0-10383 GCA_008711295.1 Anarhynchus alexandrinus | reverse complement strand
GGGGGGGGAGGCGCGGCGGGGCTTACCGGACATCCTGAGCAGGAGCGGGCAGCACCTCGCCGGGCGCCCGGTGCAGCGGCAGCGGTGGCCCCGGCCCCACAGCAGGCGAAGGGGGCAAGAGGCGACAGGCTTAAAATTTGGGGGCGAAGGGACCTGCTTGCCTGGTGGCAATGCCAGGTGGATCCCGACAATATTATTGTTTTATCCCTACGGGTATAAGTTTGAGTTTTTCTCTCCTAATGCCAAGTATTTAAAACCTCTAGAAACCAATGATTTGACAATCAATGATTGCGCGATACTTTCAATTTGAATATTCAAAGGCTCCACAAAATGGGCTATCTTTCTGTGAAGCTGAGCACATCCCCATCTAGCAGAGGGTCTGGAGGAATAAGATTTGGTGGGGCCACCCTCCCCACCCTTTGCTTTTGGGACATTTGCAGGGTTTTAGCCATCTTTCCCCAAACGAAGCAGATGCCTCAAAACCGGCTCAGTATTTTCCCCTCAGACATGCAGGCTGGGCTCCAGCCCTCTCATATTTCATTTGCTACCTGCAGAGAGGACTCTGCAAGGGACTAAGCTGCTTTTTGCACAATTTTGCACATTTTAAGGCTAAATACTAAGGTTTTGGGGCCAAAATGGCAGTGGGCGGGTATGGCATAACAGCGAGGCTGTCCTGAGCACCCAGGTAGCTGAAGCTACCTGAACCCCACTTTCCACAGCACTCCCTTCCCTCTGCCCAGATGCAGGCCTTATATCAGAGTTTATTTGCGTTTTCCCCTAATTCAGACTATTTGCTCTTGCTGCACAAATTGGCCTCTCTCTTCCTATGTTCACCAGCACTGCCCTGCCCCGTGTGCTGCAAGTGGTGTGGTTTCACTGTGTGGTAGGATGACACAGTTTTTGGATAACCCTTCTTCACTGTACAATACTGACGTAGTTGGGTTTTTTAGGTTGCGTTAAAAATTTTCCCTGGGCAGCATGGTCTCTACCATGCCCCCAGAATAACTGGCTGAGGCAGAAAGCAGTCCAGGCTGTTAATAATCTACTAGCAGTTCAGTTTGGCTATTGTTGCAGCTGAATCTTTTATTTTCCTTTAAGTTGAACAAATACACTTGATTTCTGTGGGGAGTGGTCGCAGCGGCAATGCTGTTCCTTGTGCTGAAATGTGCCTCTGCCGCTCCTGGTAGGCCAAGCCTTGCTTGGGGCAGCTCTGCCGGGACGCTTCCCACAGGCACCTCCGGAGAGGAGCCCTCTCCTCCCACCAGCGATGCAGTGTGCTGTGCTGGGGGGGTGTCACAGGGGAGTATGCTGGCCTGCCCATGCTAAGCGGTTTGGGAGCTGAAGCCGTTGCATTACTGTGGGTTCCTTCCCGCTGAAGCATCGGTGGTGGGTGGGTAGAGCCCAGTGAGGCCATGGGCACTGTGTGGGGGAGCCAGCACTCCCGGGAGCCGGGGTAATGTTTACCTCTGTAACCAGAGACCACAGAGCAGAGTGTGCAGGCTGCTCAGCTCCAGTTGTGACTGAGCTGTACACCTTAAGGAAACATGAAGCACCCGTGTTCGGGGTGTTCCTGCATGTCCTGGGTTTCGAAGCATTTCCAGGCTCACAGAGCCCCTGCCTTGGTTAAGAGCCAAATGCCGGAGTGCGTCAAACACTTCCAAGACAGCTCAAAATCTTTCTGTCCCTGCTTCTGCCTCAGAGCCTGATGGGAATACAGCCAGACTGACCCCGTCCATGCAAGGTCCTTGAAGATGGTACAGCTGAGATAGCTGATGGTGACTGCTTTGCCACTTTGCCAAACAGCAGCTGTGGACAGCGATTCAGCCTGGTGATGTCACTTGTGGTATGGAACAAGGCTGCGAGCTCGTGCTGGCCTCAGGTTTGGGGGCACAGGGGCTGGGTGCAGGGCAAGGAGACCTGCACACACCCTGAGAGGCTCTGGGGCTCCTTGCCATGGTCAGGGGAGTAGCTCTGGCTGAGCAGGTGCCACCCCGGGATGCTTCACACCTGCCTGTGGTGCCCACGGACTAAACGGGGAGGCAGCTGGGCTCACCTCACCCCATGCTTAGCACGTGTGCCAGGGAGCCCTGGCTGCTGGCTTTTTTCCTGGGCTGAGCTTTCCCTCTCTCTCCGGGGCCCGACTAGCAAAGAGAAGGGCGCAGCCCACGGGATGGGCGGAAAAGAGATCTGAGGCACAGAGAGCCGCTGGAGTTTGTTTTCCAAGCAGGTCTGAACAAGACTCGGGAATCAGGAAGCATGGAGAGCGACCCCATCCCTGCCAGGACCAGAGCTGGGGGCTCCCGGCCACCCCATCCCCACTGCCCGCTGCTGCAGCAGGCTGTGGACCCTGCGGGGTAGAAGCAGGGGCTGCAATGAGCCCCTGAAGACATAACTGGGCTCTGCTGGGCACGTTGTGCCAGGGGTGCTTGTGCTCCAGCTCTTGCAGCTGTGCTGTGAGAGGTCTGTCCCGGGGCAGGCTGTGCAGAGCCTTCCCTTTTGGGGCAGCTCCCAAGATCCCTGGGAGCACTCGTTCCATCCTTTGATGACAGAACATACCCTGCACGGTTTGCTGGTGCCTAAACAGCCAGGGGGCTGCTGTCTGCCAGGTGTGGGCTGAGCAATGGGCTTGTACAGCTGCTGCGTGCACACTGAGGTGCTGGGACATTCCTGGGCTACAGGATGAGGAGTGCCAGGGATGGTGCTAGGTGGTACGCCTGTAAAAGAAAAGGCTTTGTGTAGAATGACTGGCGTGGCCTGCTTGGCAGCTTTCTGCAGTGTTGCTTGCAAGAGCCCGATATTGCTGCCTGTTTCTTGGTGCAGTGCTGTGTCCCCAGTCCACATTCCCCTGCAGAGAGGTGCCTGCAGGCAGCATGGTATGCAGGGATGCTCTGGGCCCGATCCTGTGCCCCTGGTGACATGCATGATCCCTGGAGGGTGCTGAGAAGGCTCCAAATGCCCCGTCAGCCCCAGGATTTGAGGAGAAAAAGCAAGGAGAGGGCCTTAAGGCATCTCATCACTACACATTCTCAGGGCCTGGAAAGCTCCTGTTCTCCCTCAGTGAGGCTTTTGTTGCTGCTTCTGTGGCAGCCAGGCTGGGGGGCAAGATGGGGCAAAGGGGTACCCTCTGCCGGGTATGGACGAAGCAGGCAGCTTTGGCCGCATCTGTGAGGGTTGCACAGGACTCCTGCGTGTGTGTGTGTTTGTGTGTGCAGAGCTACCTCTAGTGGCCATGGGGCCCGGCCTGGCACTGGGACTGGAAGCCAGCCTTGCTCCCAGTTACAGCCCCAGGTGGGCGCCTCTTGGCAAGGGGGTGGGAGCAGTAAGCCTTATGCCCGCTGACACAAGGCTTTGAGTCACCTCACTTGTATCGATCTGGTGTGGGCAAGAGGGGGAACATCTCTGTGTGTTCTTCAGGGCAAGAGGGAAATTGGGGAGGATGCATTTTGTGCGTTGCAGGTGGGAGGGATGGTGAGGCTTCCTCATGCGCAGATCAGCAGGAGGGACGGTGCCCCAACAGTCCCTGCCAATGCCCTGAGCTGTCTGCCAGGTCCTGGTGTAGTGTGGTGAGCTTTATTTGGTTTTAGCTTCTGTACTGTAGGCTCAAACATGCCATGCCTTTGCTACTTTGGCCATAATTGTTGCTTGCCCGAGACAATTCCACATTCACAGCATGCTAGCATTAGGGACGTACATTTATGCTGCTAGGTAATCAGATACCATTATACAGACTCTGTGCTATTAAGGAGGGCTTCCCCCAGCCCCTGCCTTGCTCCCCAGCCTTCCCAAATCTCTTCTGGTAATGTTGCTCTGTAGATGTAGTTTAAGCTTCAGAGCAACCCGTTTTCTCAGCATCTGAAAAGAAGTACCTGAGATCCTTGTTTGTAGGAAAGGCCCATAGAGTGCAGATATTTTGCAGGCTGTGTATTTCACTTGTAGCACAGCAGGACTGTGAGCAACGACTTTCATAAGGCGCTAGAAGGCACCACTGTAAGCTAAATGTGGCATATCCAAGTGACTGTATTTCTAAACAGAGCATAAAGCATTGCATGTTCTTAGCATTCTCTGTTTGAAGGACCAGCTTTAGGAAAAAGCATACAGGTAATTAATTTGCTTCCATAATGGTCCATTTTTCTTTTCCTCCAGCTCTTATCTCTCATCAGTAAGTTCTTCGGCCTTCATAAGTCCCCCAAATGGGATTTCCATCCTCTTTTGCCCAGGCAGAGTTATCATGAAGGGGCTCCAAGGACTGCTCTGGTGAGAGGTGGCTCGTCCTGGAGGTAAGCTCGTTTGCCACAGTCATGAATGGTGAGAAGGAGTAGGATGAGGTGGCAGCATAACTGGGGGAGTAGTGGACATCTTCAAGAGGATGCAGAGGGTAGGGCTGGGCTCCAGGGATTGCTGGGGTCCAACCTGAGCTTCGGTATGGAGAAATGCCTCCGGACTCGTGTGAGGAGAGGCAGCTGGCGCTAGCAGGCAGTGCTTGCAGAGGGTCTGAGCATGCACCGTCCGACTGGCCGAGACTGTCAGGTGAGGTCTGCTCCCAGGGCTCTCTCTGCATGGAAGTGGGGAGAGAAGGCAAGAAAGACCCTTAAGAATAAAAGCTTGTCCTGGAAGTAATGGCATATCTAGCTTGGCTTCACCAAGCCAAGCAGACCCCAGAGCCTAACTGGGAACACTCACAAGGGTTTCTGTTGCTCTGGAGCAGTGTTTGGTGTTAAAACTGTTGAAAGGAAACATCCATGATGTCAATAGTGGGCAAGGCCTGGAATAGGCTCCTGGTGGGAATGACCAGCCCTGGCATGGCAGGAGCTCTGCCCTGGGGGTATGAACGGAGCCAGTTCCTGGGAAGCGGCAGGGATGGGGACAGGCAATAGCCTGGAGCTGACAAAGGATGTTTCTAGAAACTTAAGGACCTTAATGGAGTAGGCTTTTTGTGGAGCAGGGAAGGTTGTTAATTTAGGAGCTGATCTCCAACAGGAAGAGGAGACAATTAGACAGCAGACGGGAAGAAAGAGAAAAACCGTTCCCCCTCAGCCCTGCCCCATCTGCTGTGTGCTGTGCTGTGGCTGCCTCCTGTAACAGCCACATCCTTCCCGCACAAGTCCCCCTGACTTAACCCCAGCTTTAAATTGGGTGATCTTTCATTGGGTGACTGAGAACCGTAGACTCACTCACTAGTAGGAGGTGCGCTGTGTCATTAGGGAAGGATGGCAGGAGAGGGGACACAGAAGAAGGGCTGAAGAAGGAGCTGGTACCAGCTGTGAGGGGAGTAGCACGGTAATCCCCATATTGGTCGGTGAGATATGGGTCCAGAAGTGCCGGGTAGCCCTGAGTGGCAGAGGAATCGCATGAGAAGGCCTTGGACCCTAGAGGGGATGAGTAGACATCACTGACAAATTGCTTTGTGTTGTGGAAATCCAACTCAGTTGTGAAGGATCTCCTGACGCCGTAGTAACCAGACGTGGTAGGTGAGCCTGTGGTGGTCAGAAAAAAGGGTTGGCTAAACGGAGACTGTAACAGCAGCATCTGGGGAGCCACAGAGCCATGAGCACCTCTGCAGGTGCGAAATAGAGCCCTTTTCTCTCTAGCATCACCCAGGGCAGGAGTCAATCCTGTCTTGAAACAGGTGTGTCGGCCCAAGTGCTTTTAGCACCTCGATGGCCCTGATCCAGCTGATGACCTCCATCTGCAGCAAACCAAATGTGTTTTGGGAAGCTTCAAATATAAGGCCAGAGCTTCTTTGCTCTGCTACAGTCTTTGGGGAGGAGCATGGGGATATAGCTGCAAAACCACCTGCCTTTGTTCCAGCCTCGCTGCCTGTACCCTGCCCAAGAGTTCAAGGGGCAAAACAGGTCAGCTTCTGGTTTCATACTTTCTTTCTTCAGCTTCAGGGAAAACTGGAAGATGCAGAGGGAAAAGAAGGGGTTCTGTGTGGCAGCTCTATCAAGTGAGGTGGGAACTGCTTTAATTAACTGTCTTTCCCCTCTCTGGGGATTTCATACAAGATTACAGGGGATTTTCTTTTATTGTTGCAGTTCCTATTTTGACTCTTTCAATTACTTTCCTCCTGGGGTCTCTGAGGGGTGGCCCTGCTCTGGTGCTCACTTCATGTTCTTTGGAGGAGAAGAGAAAGGAGCAGTGTCAACTGTCCAACCTGCACAGAAGGTATTTATCAGTAGAGAGTAATCTCACCTGGCATTTGTACAAATGGTGACTGAGATGTGCTGTTGCTGCCCTACAAAAGATAAAGATGTGTTAAAAAATGTCTTTTCAAAGCAAGGCAGCTCTCTAAGTATGTAGTTTGGGAAGGTGTTGGCATAATTCAGATGCACTATTTGAGTCTTGGTGCTATCGGTATGAAGAGCTTAACTACAAGATTTCAAGCCTGGGGCCTCTGAGGTATTAGCAGATGTAGGCTAAGAAGAGATTTTGAAGGTCTTGTGTAGAGCTGATAACAGTAGAAATATCAAGATAACCGGCTTCTTTCTCATGTACTGCAGGGTCCCTAATGCAGGCATAATGCTGAGCAGTCATTTTGGTGTTGGCACAAAATGGGTCTCAATAAGCTGGTATCTAAGCTCTTGGCTGGTCAAAACAGGCAGATTCTGCACTGTGCATATTCCAGCCCAGCTCTCCTGTGCTGCATCTACTTGCCACAGAGCCACTTTAGCTGGCCCCTCCTAGCAGAACGAGCAGGCCATGTGTAGAAGGCAGTTGTTTTTAGTCCCTATTTGGGTGCTACAGCAATACTGATAATAATCTCTTCTTGGTTCTGAAGTAAGGGAGAATTGGCCCTGATTGAACCTGTTGCTCATGATGAGAAATTCCTTACAAAGCACTGTGGCAAAGGCATCTGTTCCTCTGGAGCAGAGCTCATACGTGGAGTTTCATTGAGTTCTTTCTATGGACCTCCAAACTCATAGAGCAGAAATACATTGCCCACAGCTGCATTTACTTTAGCTGTGCTGTCACCCTGGCCAGTGATGGTGGCATGCTATTTTCAGTTTGCATAGTGCAAACAAGAGGTCCTGCCATAGCAGGCAACCAAATTTAGAGGTTTAGATTTGAATTAAATTTGCCAGTGCTAGGACTTCCTTTTACTGCTGAGGGAGGTTTGCAGCTGCTCCCTGCTCCATCATGAAAATGAGGTCTGAGCCCACACAAGTCACACGGGCTGCAGGAGTGATAGGAGGTGTCAGGAAGGAGCCCTTTGACTTGCAGGCAGATGAGTGTTCACTTTGCAGGGTGAGGGCTGGGGCTTGCACCTGGCTCCAACTGGGCCATTTTTGGCTGCAGACCTCAGTGAGGATCATAGCTGGTAACGTGCACTGTCCTGCAAAGCTAAAGCCTCCACATGCAAATCTGGTCTCAGCAGACACCACTCTCTCAGCATCCATGTCACTTTAGTAATACCCTCTCCAGCTTCAGGACTTTTCCCCACCACCTCCTCTGCCTGCCCATTGCCATCGTACCCTGCAGCCAGCTCATGTCTGCATTCACTGAGGAGGAATCTCTTTGAAAGTAATGGTGCAGGCCTCTGCACTAGTGTTTAGACCCCAGCCTCAACACCCCACTGGGAAGTAGTCTAGCACTATCATCTGGCACCCCTAATACTGTGTTTGAGGAAAATGTTAAGAGGTGCAGGTAGCACAGACGCTGCCTACAGGTCAAAGGGCTGCAGTGATGAGAGCTGGGATGCTTTGCTGGAGAGACAGGAAGGTCCTGGGCACAGCTGTCAGCCTCTAGTATGGAGCATTTCAAATTACCAGTGCATCTAAGTTCATCTTTGATCCTGTCTGGTCAACAGCCACTGAAACTATCTGACTGTGTGTTGTAGCAGCAGGTCCTCTTGCACACACCTATGATAGATAGCCACAGAGCTGTCATTAGCTGTAAAGGCTTTACCTGCCTTTAATTCAATTCTGAGAGCCTCTGCAGCAGGCCGTCTTTGATCTTCATCATAGCAAGCACTCGCGTGTTTGCAGAGACCTACATTTCACTTGCCTCCTGGCTCCTTATTAGGCGATGAATGGCTCAGCTTAATTGAAGCCCATTAGTTCATTTCCTCCCTGCATTATTTCCTTTCAGTGCTGTGGGACTGGGGTAGCTGGATCTTCTGCAACACATCAGTGTGTCTGTTTAGCATCAGTTGAGCCCATAGCCTATTCAACTGTTGATAAGCTTGGTCTCAACCTGCCTCGCACATGACCGGGCAGAGATACTGGCTGTGTTTCTTTGCTGCCTTGGTAACCCAGGAGCATTGTTCAGCTACAAGGCTGCATTGGGGGGCTAAACGTAAGAATCCAGGTCAAAATAATGACCTGCAGTGGGGACCTATGGTGCCCTTTGACCATGCTTTGGCTTCAGTGTATCTCTTTCTGGGCCCAATCTATAGTACAGCAGCTGAAGTAATAAAAGTTAATAATAAAAGCAAAGCTTAGTCTGGGCAGGGCACCTCACTGGTTTACTATCAGCAAGATTGCTGAATGATCTGTCCCTGGCCCTCTGAGTGCTGCTGGGCATGGTTCTTCATCTGCGTATCTACCAGTTTCCCCACCTGAGAAAAGATGGTAATCCTTTTATCATGCAGAGGGTAACTGCTCATTCATGCCTACAAGTCAGACCCTCCCTAAAGCCCAGGACCAAGCTCTTCTGCCCTGCAGTTGATGAGATCACAGAAGCCCAAATTATGTGGTTTTCATCACAGTACACACTGCAGGGCGTGGCTGTCATGAAATTGGTGCTGTTCTGCTGCCTCAGTAAACAGCCCAGCTGCTCACCTCTGATGAGCAGTGACCTCTCCTTGGCAGCACAGATCTCCTCCATAGACCTCCCCTTGCACAACAAAGGCTTACTGATTTTTGGAGAAAAGATCACGTTCAAACAAAAGATGCAGCTAAATTACACTGCATCATAAATATACAAAGGGGTGTTCAGTTATCTGCGGTTTGCTTTGATTCTGGATTATATTATGTCAGATAAACAGAGCTGCATTTACAGCTGTTCTTTTCATGATATGTTTGAGGAAATACGGATGTTTACCCTGCGCAATAATTTTTCATCTCTCATAGGGAATAAGCAACAGGGCTGATTTTGCATTAGATAGACACACAACTGCTAAGCTTTGGAATACAAAACAAAGGGCAATAACGCAAGCAGCAAGTGTTTTACAGTTCCTAGGGCTTTTGATTGCAGCCGTTGAAGCTGCTGCCTCCAGAAAGGGAGCAGGTAAAACATGATATTCATCAGCCAGGATCTGTTTTCTCAGTGAGTGCAAATACAGCGGTTGCTTCCTGCTGCTCCCCAAAGCAGTTTTCCTAAATGCCTGCCTGGTGGGAGCATGTTTCCCAGTGACTGTCCATGGCTCAGGGGGTCTTCTGCCTTTCTGCATTAGCTGAAGGCTGTGAAAATATCTATGGCTAGATCTTGCTTTGTTTGGTAATGCCCATGCTGTTTTTCTGCCTGTTTTGTTACACAGAGTTAACATGCATCAAAGCAACAGCGAGAAAAATACTTGCAAGTCCCTTTGAGGTCTCTTTGTTTTGCTAAAGGTAAAAAGCCTGAGGCAAATGGCTTGGGGGGGAAAAGAGCACCAAAACTCCTAATATGCGTCTTCTGCTGCCAGTAATTCATGTCTCTGCTCCCACCCTTTCCTTCCAGGGCACAGTTTCAGCAGCTTGACTGCATCTCCTCATCTGTCAGTGGCCCCATTGCTCCCAGTCAGCCTGGAAGTGAAGTGCTGCTGCTTGGTAAAGGTGAGTCTTGAGAGCACGTAGGGAATGGCTTACTGTGCCACTGGATGCCATGTGCTGGCAACTGGAATATTTTGTCCTCTTCTGGGGACATCATCGCTTTTCTGGTTAGTAATTGAGAAAAAACAATGAGCGTACTATAATTTGACTTGGGTTTCCTGTTGCCATAGAACCACTTTAAGAAGAAATCATCTTTTAGAAACTGATGCTTGGCCTCTTTCCAGACCATAACATCACTGCATCTCCCCTGGCACTATAGTATGCTAGAGAGGAGCTGAAAGGAGCACAACATTCAGGGAAGAACATCTATTTTTGTGGCACTGAGTTGTTCAAGTGTAGCTAGTGAGAAAGGAAGCTGACTTGAAAAGGTGTCATATGCAGGATGTGAAAGGAATGAGAAATTTAGCATTACTGATTTGCTTAAAAAAACCAAACTTAAATTCCTCAAAGGTTCACTGATGTAAAAATCAAGGAGCCATATGTGATCTTTTGAGGCAAACACTAGTGTTGCAAATGTTTTTGCTGTTCCTTGTCAATACTGGAATTGCCCTGAACTCAACGTAAATGCTCTTTAAACCAGAGGATTACATGACATGACTTTTCTGTTTTTTAAAAAAAAAAAAAAAAAAAA
>VUYV01001915.1:0-10462 GCA_008711295.1 Anarhynchus alexandrinus | reverse complement strand
AGAGTAGGTGGTAGCTGGTGGTGGCCCATTTCACCATGGGCTGTGTGTCTCCTGGTTTCCATGGAGAGTTGGGAGCTAAAGTCCTTTTCAGAGGAAAGGTTGTATATGGGGACCAGGGTGGTTGCCCCTTTGTTTGTTGATATTAGCCTGCCTTTTGCAGGAGTGGTCCCAGGCTGGTAGAGGAGCAGACCAAGGCGCAGTCCTGTCCTGAGCCACACCGCCAGGGACCTTCTGCCTCCTACAAGGAAACTGATCCAAAATAAATTAATCAAAATTGACACAAGCACTTGTCACCAACCTAGTGAGGCCGTGGCACTTGCAGAGTGGGTGGTTGGCTGGTGGTAGCCCATGCCACCATGAGATGTGTGTCTCCTGGGTGCCAGGGAGATATTGGACTGAAAGCGTTGGCCTGAGGTTGGCAGAGCGCTGGGCAGGGGTTGCTGATTGGGGAACGGAATGGTTGCCCCTTTGTTTGTTGATATTAGCCTGCTTCTTGCAGGAGTGGTCCCAGGAAGTGACAGGACCTGACCAAGGCGCAGTTCTGTCCTTAGCCATACCGCCAGGGATTTGCTGCCTGCTACAAGGAAACTGATCCAAAATTTCGTAATAAAAATGACACAAGCTCTTGTCACCAATGTATTGAGGCCGTGGCACTTGCAGAGTAGGTGGTGGTCTGGCGGTTGCCCATTCCACCATGGGCTGTGTGTCTCCTTGGTGCAAGGGAGATGTGGGACTGAAAGTCTTTGTCAGAGGCAAGGTTGTATATGGGGACCGGGATGGTTGCCTCTTTATTTGTTGATATTAGCCTGCTTTTTTCAGGAGTGGTCCCAGGCAGGGACAGGACCAGACCAAGGATCAGTCCTGTCCTCAGCCACACCGCCAGGGATATACTGCCTGCTACAAATACACAGATACAAAGTTAAGTAAGCAAAAATGACACCAGCTGTTTTCACCAGACTAGTGAGGCTGTGGCAGTGTCGGAGTGGGCGGTTGGCTGGTGTTGGCCCATGCCACCATGGGCTGTGTGTCTCCTTGGTGCAAGGGAGATGTGGGACTGAAAGTCTTTGTCAGAGGCAAGGTTGTATATGGGGACCGGGATGGTTGCCTCTTTGTTTGTTGATATTAGCCTGTTTTTTTCAGGAGTGGTCCCAGGCAGGGACAGGACCAGACCAAGGATCAGTCCTGTCCTCAGCCACACCGCCAGGGCTATACTGCCTGCTACAAGGACACAGATACAAAGTTAAGTAAGCAAAAATGACACCAGCTGTTTTCACCAGACTAGTGAGGCTGTGGCAGTGTCGGAGTGGGCGGTTGGCTGGTGTTGGCCCATGCCACCATGGGCTGTGTGTCTACAGGGTTCCAGGGTGATGTGGGACGGAATGCGTTGGTCTGAGGCTGGCAGAGCCCAGGGCAGGCGGTGGCCCATGGGGACCACGGTGGTTTCCTCTTTGTTCATTGATAGTAACCTGCCTTTTCAGGAGTGATCCCAGGCTGGTAGAGGAGCAGACCAAGGTGCAGTCCTGTCCTCAGCAAAACGGCCAGGGATTTTCTGTCTGCTACAAGGAAACTGATACAAAGTTAAGTAATCAAAATTGACACAAGCTCTTGTCACCAACCTAGTGAGACAGTGGCAGTGTCGGAGAGGGCGGTTGTCTGGTGGTGGCCCATGCCACCATGGGCTGTGTGTCTCCTTGGTGCCAGGGAGCTGTGGGACTGAAAGCGTTGGCCTGAGGTTGGCAGAGCCCTGGGCAGGGGTTGCTCATGGGGACCAGGGCGGTTTCGCCTTTGTTTGTTGATATTAGCCTTCCTTTTGCAGGAGTGGTCCCAGGAAGGGAGAGGACCAGACCAAGGCGCAGTCCTGTCCTCAGCCAGACAGCCAGGGATTAGCTATCTTCTACAAGGACACTATTCCAGAGATATGTAATCAAAAATGACAGAAGTTCTTGGCACCAACGTAGGGAGGCTGTGGCACTTGCAGAGTGGGTGTTTGGCTGGTGGTGTCCCATGCCACCATGGGCTGTGTGTCTCGTCGGTGCCAGGGAGATGTGGGTCTAAAAGTGTTGGCCTGAGCTTGGCAGAGCCCTGCGTACGGGTTACTCATGGGGACCAGGGAGGTTGCCCCTTTTTTTGTAGATATTAGCCTGCCTTTTGCAGGAGTGGTCCCAGGCTGGTAGAGGAGCAGACCAAGGCGCAGTCCTGTCCTCAGCCAGACAGCCAGGGATTTGCTATCACCTACAGGGACACTGGTCCAAAGTTATGTAATCAAAAATGACAGAAGTTCTTGGCACCAACCTAGTGAGTCTGTGGCACTTGCAGAGTGGGTGGTTGGCTGGTGTTGGCCCATGCCACCCTGGGCTGTGTGTCTACAGGGTGCCAGTGTGATGTGGGACTGAATGCGTTGGTCTGAGGCTGGCAGAGCCCTGGGCAGGGGTTTCCCATGGGGACCAGGGTGGTTGCCTCTTTTTTTGTTGATAGTAACCTGCCTTTTGCAGGAGTGGTCCCAGGCAGGGAGAGGAGCAGACCAAGGCGCAGTCCTGTCTTCAGCCACACCGCCAGGGATTTGCTATCTTCTACAAGAAAACCTATCCAAAGTTAAGTAATTCAAATTGACACCAGCTCTTTTCAGTAACCTATTGTGGCTGTGGCAGTGTCGGAGTGGGCGGATTGCTGGTGGTGTTCCATGCCACCATGGGCGGTGTGTCTCCTTGGTACCAGGGAGATGTGGGACTGAAAGTCTTTGTAAGAGGCAAGGTTGTATATGGGGTCCAGGTTTTTTTCCCCTTTGTTTGTTGATATTAGCCTGCTTTTTGCAGGAGTGGTCCGAGGCAGGGACAGGACCAGACCAAGGATCAGTCCTGTCCTCAGCCACACCGCCAGGGATATACTGCCTGCTACAAGGACACAGATACAACGTTAAGTAAGCAAAATTGACACTAGCTCGTGGAAAATACCTAGTGGGGCCGTCGCACTTGCAGAGTGGGCAGTTAGCTGGTGGTGGCCCATGCCACCATGGGCTGTGTGTCTCCTGGGTGCCAGGGTGATGTGGGACTGAAAGGCCTTGTCAAAGGCAGGGTTGTATATAGGGACCAGGATGGTTGCCCCTTTGTTTGTTGATATTAGCCTGCCTTTTGCAGGAGTGCTCCCAGGCTGGTAGAGGAGCAGACCAAGGCGCAGGCCTGTCCTCAGCAAAACGGCCAGGGACTTTCTGCCTGCTACAAGGAAACTGATCCAACTTTTTTCAGGAGTGGTCCCAGGCAGGGACAGGACCAGACCAAGGCGCAGTTCTGTCCTTAGCCACACCTCCAGGGACCTTTTGCCTTCTACAAAGAAACTGATCCAAAGTTAAGTAATCAAAATTGACACAAGCTATTGTCACCAACGTATTGAGGCCGTGGCACTTGCAGAGTGGGTTGATAGCTGGTGGTGGCCCGTGCCACCATGGGCTGTGTGTCTCCTTAGTGCCCGGGAGATGTGGGACTGAAAGTCTTTGTCAGAGGCAAGGTTGTATATGGGGACCGGGATGGTTACCCCTTTGTTTGTTGATATTAGCCTGTTTTTTGCAGGAGTGGTCCCAGGCAGGGACAGGACCAGACCAAGGCGCAGTTCTGTCCTTAGCCACACCTCCAGGGACCTTTTGCCTTCTACAAAGAAACTGATCCAAAGTTAAGTAATCAAAATTGACACAAGCTCTTTTCACCAACCTAGTGAGGCCGTGACACTTGCAGAGTAGGTGGTTGGATGACGGTGGCCCATGCCACCATGGGCTGTGTGTCTCGTCGGTGCCAGGGAGATGTGGGTCTGAAAGTGTTGGCCTGAGCTTGGCAGAGCCCTGCGCAGGGGTTACTCATGGGGACCAGGGTGGTTGCCCCTTTTTTTGTTGATATTAGCCTGCTTTTTGCAGGAGTGGTCCCAGGAAGTGACAGGACCTGACCAAGGCGCAGTTCTGTCCTTAGCCACACCTCCAGGGACCTTTTGCCTTCTACAAAGAAACTGATCCAAAGTTAAGTAATCAAAATTGACACAAGCTCTTTTCACCAACCTAGTGAGGCCGTGACACTTGCAGAGTAGGTGGTTGGATGACGGTGGCCCATGCCACCATGGGCTGTGTGTCTCGTCGGTGCCAGGGAGATGTGGGTCTGAAAGTGTTGGCCTGAGCTTGGCAGAGCCCTGCGCAGGGGTTACTCATGGGGACCAGGGTGGTTGCCCCTTTTTTTGTTGATATTAGCCTGCTTTTTGCAGGAGTGGTCCCAGGAAGTGACAGGACCTGACCAAGGCGCAGTTCTGTCCTTAGCCACACCTCCAGGGACCTTTTGCCTTCTACAAAGAAACTGATCCAAAGTTAAGTAATCAAAATTGACACAAGCTCTTTTCACCAACCTAGTGAGGCCGTGACACTTGCAGAGTAGGTGGTTGGATGACGGTGGCCCATGCCACCATGGGCTGTGTGTCTCCTGGTTGCCATGGAGAGTTGGGAGCTAAAGTCCTTTTCAGAGGCAGGGTTGTTTATGGGGACCGGGAGGGTTGCGCCTTTGTTTGTTGATATTAGCCTGCCTTTTGCAGGAGTGGTCCCAGGCTGGTAGAGGAGCAGACCAAGGCGCAGTCCTGTCCTGAGCCACACCGCCAGGGACCTTCTGCCTCCTACAAGGAAACTGATCCAAAATTAAGTAATCAAAATTGACACAAGCACTTGTCACCAACCTAGTGAGGCCGTGGCACTTGCAGAGTGGGTGGTTGGCTGGTGGTAGCCCATGCCACCATGAGATGTGTGTCTCCTGGGTGCCAGGGAGATATGGGACTGAAAGCGTTGGCCTGAGGTTGGCAGAGCCCTGGGCAGGGGTTGCTGATTGGGGACCGGAATGGTTGCCCCTTTTTTTGTTGATATTAGCCTGCTTTTTGCAGGAGTGGTCCCAGGAAGTGACAGGACCTGACCAAGGCGCAGTTCTGTCCTTAGCCACACCGCCAGGGATTTGCTGCCTGCTACAAGGAAACTGATCCAAAGTTTCGTAATAAAATTGACACAAGCTCTTGTCACCAACGTATTGAGGCCGTGGCACTTGCAGAGTAGGTGGTGGGCTGGCGGTGGCCCATGCCATCATGGGCTGTGTGTCTCCTGGGTGCCAGGGAGATATGGGACTGAAAGAGTTGGCCTGAGGTTGGCAGAGCGCTGCGCACGGGTTCCTCATGGGGAACAGGGTGGTTGCCCCTTTTTTTGTTGATATTAGCATGCCTTTTGCAGGAGTGGTCCCAGGCTGGTAGAGGACCAGAACAAGGCGCAGTCCTGTCCTGAGCCACACCGCCAGGTATTTGCTATGTTCTACAACGACGCTGATCCAAAATTAAGTAACTAAAATTGAAACCAGCTCTTTTCACCAACGTATTGAGGCTGTGGCAGTGTCGGAGTGGGCGTTTGGCTTTTGGTGGCCTGAGCCACCATGGANCACCATGGGCTGTGTGTCTCCTTGGTGCCAGGGAGATGTGGGACTGAAAGTCTTTGTCAGAGGCAAGGTTGTATATGGGGACCGGGATGGTTGCCCCTTTGTTTGTTGATATTAGCCTGTTTTTTTCAGGAGTGGTCCCAGGCAGGGACAGGACCAGACCTAGGATCAGTCCTGACCTCAGCCACACCGCCAGGGCTATACTGCCTGCTACAAGGACAGAGATACCAAGTTAAGTAAGCAAAATTGACACCAGCTCTTGGAAAAAAACTAGTGGGGCTGCGGCACTGCCAGAGTGGGCAGTTAGCTGGTGGTGGCCCATGCCATCATGAGTTGTGTGTCTGCTGGGTGCCAGGGAGATGTGGGACTGAAAGTCCTTGTCAGAGGCAGGGTTGTATATAGGGACCAGGATGGTTGCCCCTTTGTTTGTTGATAACAGCCTGCCCTTTGCAAGAGTGGTCCCAGGAAGTGACAGGACCTGACCAAGGCGCAGTTCTGTCCTCAGCCACATTGCCAGGGATTTGCTATCTTCTACAAGGACACTGATACAAAGTTAAGTAATCAGAATTGACACCAGCTGTTTTCACCAACCTTTTGAGGTAGTGGCAGTTGCCGAGTAGGCAGTTGGCTGTTGGTGGCCCATTGCACCATGGGCTGTGTGTCTCGTCGGTACCAGGCAGATGTGGGTCTGAAAGCGTTAGCCTGAGGTTGGCAGAGGCCTGGGCAGGGGTTGCTGATGGGGACCAGGGTGGTTGCCTCTTTGTTTGTTGATATTAACCTGCCTTCTGCAGGAGTGATCCCGTCTGTTACAGGACCAGACCAAGGCGCAGTCCTGTCCTCAGCAAAACTGCCAGGGATTTGCTATCTTCTACAAGGACACTGATACAAAGTTAAGTAATCAGAATTGACACCAGCTGTTTTCACCAACCTTTTGAGGTAGTGGCAGTTGCCGAGTAGGCAGTTGGCTGTTGGTGGCCCATTGCACCATGGGCTGTGTGTCTCCTGGGTGACAGGGAGAGTTGGGACTGTAAGTCCTTTTCAGAGGCAGGGTTGTATATGGGGACCAGGGTGGTTGCCTCTTTGTTTGTTGATATTAACCTGCCTTCTGCAGGAGTGATCCCGTCTGTTACAGGACCAGACCAAGGCGCAGTCCTGTCCTCAGCAAAACTGCCAGGGATTTGCTATATTCTACAACGACACTGATCAAAAGTTAAGTAATCAAAATTGATACCAGCTCTTGTCACCAACCTAGTGAGGCTGTGGCAGTTGCAGAGTGGGCGGTTGACTGGTGGTGGCCCGTGCCACCATGGGCTATGTGTCTACAGGGTGCCAGGGAGATGTGGGACTGAAAGCGTTAGCCTGAGGTTGGCAGAGCCCTGAGCAGGGGTTGCCCATGGGGACCAGGGTGTTTGCCCCTTTGTTTGTTGATATTAGCCTGCCTTTTGCAGGTGTGGTCCCAGGCAGGGACAGGACAAGTCCAAGGTGCCGTCCTGTCATCAGCAGCACCGCCAGGGATTTGCTATCTTCTACAAGGACACTGATCCAAAGTTACGTAATCAGAATTGACACCAGCTCTTGTGACCAACCTTTTCAGGCTGTGGCAGTTGCAGAGTAGGCGGTTGGCTGTTGGTGGCCCATTGCACCATGGTCTGTGTGTCTCCTGGCTGCCAGGGAGATGTGGGACTGAAAGTCCTTGTCAGAGGGAGTGTTGTATATAGGGACGAGGATGGTTGTGCCTTCGATGTTGATATTAGCCTGCCTTTTGCAGGAGTGGTCCCAGGCTGGTAGAGGAGCAGACCAAGGCGCAGTCCTCTCCTCAGCAAAACGGCCAGGGACGTTCTGCCTGCTACAGGGACACGGATAGAAAGTTAAGTAATCAAAAATGACTCCAGCTCTTGTCACCAACCTAGTGAGGCTGTGGCAGTTGCAGAGTGGTCGGTTTGCTGGTGGTGGACCATGCCACCGTGGGCTGTTTGTCTGCTGGGAGCCAGAAAGATGTGGGACTGAAAGCATTAGCCTGAGTTTGGCAGAGCCCTGGGCAGGGGTTGCCCATGGGGACCAGGGTGGTTTCCCCTTTGTTTGTTGATATTAGCCTGCCTTTTGCAGGAGTGGCCCCAGGCAGGGACAGGACCAGACCAAGGCGCAGTCCTGTCCTCAGCCACATTTCCAGGGATTTGCTATCTTCTACAAGGACACTGATCCAAAGTTAATTAATCAGAATTGACACCAGCTCTTTTCACCAACCTTTTGAGGCTGTGGCAGTTGCAGAGTAGGTGCTTGGTTGGTGGTGGCCCATTGCACCATGGGCGGTGTGTCTCGTCGGTACCAGGGAGAGTTGGGACTGAAAGTCCTTGTCAGAGGCAGGGTTTCTCATGGGGACCAGGATGGTTGCCCCTTTGTTTGTTGATATTATCCTGCCTTTTGCAGCAGTGGTCCCAGGCTAGTAGAGGACCAGACCAAGGCGCAGTCCTGTCCTCAGCAAAAGGGCCAGGGACTTTCTGCCTGCTACAAGGAAACTGATCAAAAGTTAAGTAATCAAAAATGACACCAGCTCTTGTCACGAACCTAGTGAGGCTGTGGCAGTTGCAGAGTGGGCGATTTGCTGGTGGTGGCCCATGCCACCGTGGCTGTTTGTCTGCTGGGATCCAGAAAGATATGGGAATGAAAGCGTTAGCCTGAGGTTGGCAGAGCCCTGGGAAGAGGTTGCCCATGGGTAACAGGGTGGTTGCCCCTTTGTTTGTTGATATTAGCCTGCCTTTGCAGGAGTGGTCCCAGGGAGGGACAGGACCAGACCAAGGCGCAGTCCTGTCCTCAGCCAAACCGCCAAGGATTTGCTATCTTCTACAAGGACACTGATCCAAAGTTAAGTAATCAAAAATGACACCAGTTCTATTCACCAAACTTTGGAGTCTGTGGCAGTTGCAGAGTGGGCGGTTGTCTGGTGGTGGCCCATGCCACCATGGGCTGTGTGTCTCCCTGGTGCCAGGGAGATGTGGGACTGAAAGTCCTTGTCAGAGGCAGGGTTGTGTATAGGGACCAGGATGGTTGCCCCTTTGTTTGTTGATATTAGCCTGCCTTTTGCAGGAGTGGTCCCAGGCTGGTAGAGGAGCAGACCAAGGATCAGTCCTGTCCTCAGCAACACCACCAGGGACTTTCTGCCTGATACAAGGATACTGATCCAAAGTTAAGTAATCAAAAATGACACAAGCTCTTGTCACCAACGTAGTCAGACTGTGGCACTTGCAGAGTAGGTGGTTGGCTGGTGGTGGCCTATGCCATCATGGGCTGTGTGTCTACTGGGTGCCAGGGAGATGTGGGTCTGAAAGAGTTAGCCTGAGGTTGGCAGAGCACTGGGAAGGGGTTGCTCATGGGGAACAGTGTGGTTGCCCCTTTGTTTGTTGATATTAGCCTGTTTTTTTCAGGAGTGGTCCCAGGCTGGTAGAGGAGCTGACCAAGGCGCAATCCTGTCCTCAGCCAGGCATCCAGGGATTTGCTATCTCCTACAGGGACACTGGTCCAAAGTTATGTAATCAAAAATGATAGAAGTTCTTGGCACCAACCTAGTGAGGCTGTGGCACTTGCAGATTGGGTGGTTGGCTGGTGGTGGCCGATGCCACTATGGGCTGTGTCTCCTGGGTGCCAGGGAGAGTTGGGACTGAAAGTCCTTAACAGAGGCAGAGTTGTATATAGGGACCAGGATGGTTGCCCCTTTGTTTGTTGATATTAGCCTCCCTTTGCAGGAGTGGTCCCAGGCAGTTTCAGGACCAGACCAAGGATCAGTCCTGTCCTCAGCCACACTGCCAGGGATTTGCTACATTCTACAAGGACACAGATAAAAAGCTAAGTAATCAAAATTGACACCAGCTCTTGTGACCAACCTTTTGATGCTGTGGCAGTTGCAGAGTAGGTGCTCGGTTGGTGGTGGCCCATTGCAACATGGGCGGTGTGTCTCGTCGGTGCCAGGCAGATGTGGGTATGAAAGCGTTAGCCTGAGTTTGGCAGAGCCCTGCGCAGGGGTTGCTGATGGAACCAGGGTGGTTGCCCCTTTGTTTGTTGATATTAGCCTGCCTTTTGCAGGAGTGGTCCCAGGCAGGGCCAGGACCAGACCAAGGATCATTCCTGTCCTCAGCCACACTGCCAGGGATTTGCTATCTTCTACAAGGACACAGATACAAAGCTAAGTAATCAAAATTGACACAATCTCTTGTCACCAACCTAGTGAGGCTGTGGCAGTTGCAGAGTGGGCGGTTTGGTGGTGGTGGCCCATGGCACCATTGGCTGTGTGTCTGCTAGGTTCCAGGGAGATTTGGGACTGAAAGCATTGGCCTGAGGTTGGCAGAGCCCTGGGCAGGGGTTTCTCATGGGGACCAGGATGGTTTCCCCTTTGTTTTTTGGTAGTCGCCTGCCTTTTTTAGGAGTGGTCCCAGGCAGGGAGAGGACCAGACCAAGGCGCAGTCCTGTCCTCAGCCACACCGCCAGGCATTTGCTATCTCCTAGAGGGACACTGATCCAAAGTTAAGTAATCAAAATTGACACAAGCTCTTGTAACCAACCTAGTGAGGCTATGGCACTTGCAGAGCNCACTTGCAGAGTGGGTGGTTGGCTGGTGTTGGCCCATGCCACCATGGGCTGTGTGTCTCGTCGGTGCCAGGGAGATGTGGGTTGAAAGCGTTGGCCGGAGTTTGGCAGAGCCCTGCGTAGGGCTTGCTCATGGGGACCAGGGTGGTTGCCCCTTTGTTTGTTGATATTAGCCTGCCTTTTGCAGGAGTGATCCCAGGAAGGGATAGGAGCAGATCAAGGCGCAGTCCTGTCCTCAGCAACACCGCCAGGGATTTGCTATTTTCTACAAGGACACTGGTCCCAAGTTAAGTAATCAAAATTGACGCCAGCTCTTGTCACGAACCTAGTGAGGCTGTGGCACTTGCAGAGTGGGTGGTTGGCTGGTGGTGGCCCATGCCACCATGGGCTGTGTGTCTCGTCGGTGCCAAGGAGATGTGTGTCTGAAAGCGTTGGCCTGAGGTTGGCAG
>VUYV01001887.1:0-10587 GCA_008711295.1 Anarhynchus alexandrinus | reverse complement strand
GGCACTGGGATGGACTGGGTGGGACTGGACCGGCACTGGGATGAACTGGGATGGCACTGAGATGGACTGGGATGGGCACTGGGATGAACTGGGAGTGACTGGGATGAACTGGGATGGGCACTGAGATGGACTGGGTGGGACTGGGAGTGACTGGGATGGGCACTGGGATGCAGTGGGAGGGCACTGGGATGAACTGGGATGGACTGGAAGTGACTGGGATGAACTGGGATAGCACTGAGATGGACTGGGATGGGCACTGGGATGGACTGGGATGGCACTGGGATGAACTGGGATGGACTGGGAGTGACTGGGATGGACTGGGATGAACTGGGATGGACTGGGAGTGACTGGGATGGACTGGGATGGGCACTGGGATGAACTGGGATGGACTGGGAGTGACTGGGATGGACTGGGATGGGCACTGGGATGAACTGGGAGTGACTGGGATGAACTGGGATGAACACTGAGATGGACTGGGTGGGACTGGGAGTGACTGGGATGGGCACTGGGATGCAGTGGGAGGGCACTGGGATGAACTGGGATGGACTGGAAGTGACTGGGATGAACTGGGATAGCACTGAGATGGACTGGGATGGGCACTGGGATGGACTGGGATGGCACTGGGATGAACTGGGATGGACTGGGAGTGACTGGGATGGACTGGGATGAACTGGGATGGACTGGGAGTGACTGGGATGGACTGGGATGGGCACTGGGATGAACTGGGATGGACTGGGAGTGACTGGGATGGACTGGGATGGGCACTGGGATGAACTGGGAGTGACTGGGATGAACTGGGATGAACACTGAGATGGACTGGGTGGGACTGGGAGTGACTGGGATGGGCACTGGGATGCAGTGGGAGGGCACTGGGATGAACTGGGATGGACTGGAAGTGACTGGGATGAACTGGGATAGCACTGAGATGGACTGGGATGGGCACTGGGATGGACTGGGATGGCACTGGGATGAACTGGGATGGACTGGGAGTGACTGGGATGGACTGGGATGAACTGGGATGGACTGGGAGTGACTGGGATGGACTGGGATGGGCACTGGGATGAACTGGGATGGACTGGGAGTGACTGGGATGGACTGGGATGGGCACTGGGATGAACTGGGAGTGACTGGGATGAACTGGGATGAACACTGAGATGGACTGGGTGGGACTGGGAGTGACTGGGATGGGCACTGGGATGCAGTGGGAGGGCACTGGGATGAACTGGGATGGACTGGAAGTGACTGGGATGAACTGGGATAGCACTGAGATGGACTGGGATGGGCACTGGGATGGACTGGGATGGCACTGGGATGAACTGGGATGGACTGGGAGTGACTGGGATGGACTGGGATGAACTGGGATGGACTGGGAGTGACTGGGATGGACTGGGATGGGCACTGGGATGAACTGGGATGGACTGGGAGTGACTGGGATGGACTGGGATGGGCACTGGGATGAACTGGGAGTGACTGGGATGAACTGGGATGAACACTGAGATGGACTGGGTGGGACTGGGAGTGACTGGGATGGGCACTGGGATGCAGTGGGAGGGCACTGGGATGAACTGGGATGGACTGGAAGTGACTGGGATGAACTGGGATAGCACTGAGATGGACTGGGATGGGCACTGGGATGGACTGGGATGGCACTGGGATGAACTGGGATGGACTGGGAGTGACTGGGATGGACTGGGATGAACTGGGATGGACTGGGAGTGACTGGGATGGACTGGGATGGGCACTGGGATGAACTGGGATGGACTGGGAGTGACTGGGATGGACTGGGATGGGCACTGGGATGAACTGGGAGTGACTGGGATGAACTGGGATGAACACTGAGATGGACTGGGTGGGACTGGGAGTGACTGGGATGGGCACTGGGATGCAGTGGGAGGGCACTGGGATGAACTGGGATGGACTGGAAGTGACTGGGATGAACTGGGATAGCACTGAGATGGACTGGGATGGGCACTGGGATGGACTGGGATGGCACTGGGATGAACTGGGATGGACTGGGAGTGACTGGGATGGACTGGGATGAACTGGGATGGACTGGGAGTGACTGGGATGGACTGGGATGGGCACTGGGATGAACTGGGATGGACTGGGAGTGACTGGGATGGACTGGGATGGGCACTGGGATGAACTGGGAGTGACTGGGATGAACTGGGATGAACACTGAGATGGACTGGGTGGGACTGGGAGTGACTGGGATGGGCACTGGGATGCAGTGGGAGGGCACTGGGATGAACTGGGATGGACTGGAAGTGACTGGGATGAACTGGGATAGCACTGAGATGGACTGGGATGGGCACTGGGATGGACTGGGATGGCACTGGGATGAACTGGGATGGACTGGGAGTGACTGGGATGGACTGGGATGAACTGGGATGGACTGGGAGTGACTGGGATGGACTGGGATGGGCACTGGGATGAACTGGGATGGACTGGGAGTGACTGGGATGGACTGGGATGGGCACTGGGATGAACTGGGAGTGACTGGGATGAACTGGGATGAACACTGAGATGGACTGGGTGGGACTGGGAGTGACTGGGATGGGCACTGGGATGCAGTGGGAGGGCACTGGGATGAACTGGGATGGACTGGAAGTGACTGGGATGAACTGGGATAGCACTGAGATGGACTGGGATGGGCACTGGGATGGACTGGGATGGCACTGGGATGAACTGGGATGGACTGGGAGTGACTGGGATGGACTGGGATGAACTGGGATGGACTGGGAGTGACTGGGATGGACTGGGATGGGCACTGGGATGAACTGGGATGGACTGGGAGTGACTGGGATGGACTGGGATGGGCACTGGGATGAACTGGGAGTGACTGGGATGAACTGGGATGAACACTGAGATGGACTGGGTGGGACTGGGAGTGACTGGGATGGGCACTGGGATGCAGTGGGAGGGCACTGGGATGAACTGGGATGGACTGGAAGTGACTGGGATGAACTGGGATAGCACTGAGATGGACTGGGATGGGCACTGGGATGGACTGGGATGGCACTGGGATGAACTGGGATGGACTGGGAGTGACTGGGATGGACTGGGATGAACTGGGATGGACTGGGAGTGACTGGGATGGACTGGGATGGGCACTGGGATGAACTGGGATGGACTGGGAGTGACTGGGATGGACTGGGATGGGCACTGGGATGAACTGGGAGTGACTGGGATGAACTGGGATGAACACTGAGATGGACTGGGTGGGACTGGGAGTGACTGGGATGGGCACTGGGATGCAGTGGGAGGGCACTGGGATGAACTGGGATGGACTGGAAGTGACTGGGATGAACTGGGATAGCACTGAGATGGACTGGGATGGGCACTGGGATGGACTGGGATGGCACTGGGATGAACTGGGATGGACTGGGAGTGACTGGGATGGACTGGGATGAACTGGGATGGACTGGGAGTGACTGGGATGGACTGGGATGGGCACTGGGATGAACTGGGATGGACTGGGAGTGACTGGGATGGACTGGGATGGGCACTGGGATGAACTGGGAGTGACTGGGATGAACTGGGATGAACACTGAGATGGACTGGGTGGGACTGGGAGTGACTGGGATGGGCACTGGGATGCAGTGGGAGGGCACTGGGATGAACTGGGATGGACTGGAAGTGACTGGGATGAACTGGGATAGCACTGAGATGGACTGGGATGGGCACTGGGATGGACTGGGATGGCACTGGGATGAACTGGGATGGACTGGGAGTGACTGGGATGGACTGGGATGAACTGGGATGGACTGGGAGTGACTGGGATGGACTGGGATGGGCACTGGGATGAACTGGGATGGACTGGGAGTGACTGGGATGGACTGGGATGGGCACTGGGATGAACTGGGAGTGACTGGGATGAACTGGGATGAACACTGAGATGGACTGGGTGGGACTGGGAGTGACTGGGATGGGCACTGGGATGCAGTGGGAGGGCACTGGGATGAACTGGGATGGACTGGAAGTGACTGGGATGAACTGGGATAGCACTGAGATGGACTGGGATGGGCACTGGGATGGACTGGGATGGCACTGGGATGAACTGGGATGGACTGGGAGTGACTGGGATGGACTGGGATGAACTGGGATGGACTGGGAGTGACTGGGATGGACTGGGATGGGCACTGGGATGAACTGGGATGGACTGGGAGTGACTGGGATGGACTGGGATGGGCACTGGGATGAACTGGGAGTGACTGGGATGAACTGGGATGAACACTGAGATGGACTGGGTGGGACTGGGAGTGACTGGGATGGGCACTGGGATGCAGTGGGAGGGCACTGGGATGAACTGGGATGGACTGGAAGTGACTGGGATGAACTGGGATAGCACTGAGATGGACTGGGATGGGCACTGGGATGGACTGGGATGGCACTGGGATGAACTGGGATGGACTGGGAGTGACTGGGATGGACTGGGATGAACTGGGATGGACTGGGAGTGACTGGGATGGACTGGGATGGGCACTGGGATGAACTGGGATGGACTGGGAGTGACTGGGATGGACTGGGATGGGCACTGGGATGAACTGGGAGTGACTGGGATGAACTGGGATGAACACTGAGATGGACTGGGTGGGACTGGGAGTGACTGGGATGGGCACTGGGATGCAGTGGGAGGGCACTGGGATGAACTGGGATGGACTGGAAGTGACTGGGATGAACTGGGATAGCACTGAGATGGACTGGGATGGGCACTGGGATGGACTGGGATGGCACTGGGATGAACTGGGATGGACTGGGAGTGACTGGGATGGACTGGGATGAACTGGGATGGACTGGGAGTGACTGGGATGGACTGGGATGGGCACTGGGATGAACTGGGATGGACTGGGAGTGACTGGGATGGACTGGGATGGGCACTGGGATGAACTGGGAGTGACTGGGATGAACTGGGATGAACACTGAGATGGACTGGGTGGGACTGGGAGTGACTGGGATGGGCACTGGGATGCAGTGGGAGGGCACTGGGATGAACTGGGATGGACTGGAAGTGACTGGGATGAACTGGGATAGCACTGAGATGGACTGGGATGGGCACTGGGATGGACTGGGATGGCACTGGGATGAACTGGGATGGACTGGGAGTGACTGGGATGGACTGGGATGAACTGGGATGGACTGGGAGTGACTGGGATGGACTGGGATGGGCACTGGGATGAACTGGGATGGACTGGGAGTGACTGGGATGGACTGGGATGGGCACTGGGATGAACTGGGAGTGACTGGGATGAACTGGGATGAACACTGAGATGGACTGGGTGGGACTGGGAGTGACTGGGATGGGCACTGGGATGCAGTGGGAGGGCACTGGGATGAACTGGGATGGACTGGAAGTGACTGGGATGAACTGGGATAGCACTGAGATGGACTGGGATGGGCACTGGGATGGACTGGGATGGCACTGGGATGAACTGGGATGGACTGGGAGTGACTGGGATGGACTGGGATGAACTGGGATGGACTGGGAGTGACTGGGATGGACTGGGATGGGCACTGGGATGAACTGGGATGGACTGGGAGTGACTGGGATGGACTGGGATGGGCACTGGGATGAACTGGGAGTGACTGGGATGAACTGGGATGAACACTGAGATGGACTGGGTGGGACTGGGAGTGACTGGGATGGGCACTGGGATGCAGTGGGAGGGCACTGGGATGAACTGGGATGGACTGGAAGTGACTGGGATGAACTGGGATAGCACTGAGATGGACTGGGATGGGCACTGGGATGGACTGGGATGGCACTGGGATGAACTGGGATGGACTGGGAGTGACTGGGATGGACTGGGATGAACTGGGATGGACTGGGAGTGACTGGGATGGACTGGGATGGGCACTGGGATGAACTGGGATGGACTGGGAGTGACTGGGATGGACTGGGATGGGCACTGGGATGAACTGGGAGTGACTGGGATGAACTGGGATGAACACTGAGATGGACTGGGTGGGACTGGGAGTGACTGGGATGGGCACTGGGATGCAGTGGGAGGGCACTGGGATGAACTGGGATGGACTGGAAGTGACTGGGATGAACTGGGATAGCACTGAGATGGACTGGGATGGGCACTGGGATGGACTGGGATGGCACTGGGATGAACTGGGATGGACTGGGAGTGACTGGGATGGACTGGGATGAACTGGGATGGACTGGGAGTGACTGGGATGGACTGGGATGGGCACTGGGATGAACTGGGATGGACTGGGAGTGACTGGGATGGACTGGGATGGGCACTGGGATGAACTGGGAGTGACTGGGATGAACTGGGATGAACACTGAGATGGACTGGGTGGGACTGGGAGTGACTGGGATGGGCACTGGGATGCAGTGGGAGGGCACTGGGATGAACTGGGATGGACTGGAAGTGACTGGGATGAACTGGGATAGCACTGAGATGGACTGGGATGGGCACTGGGATGGACTGGGATGGCACTGGGATGAACTGGGATGGACTGGGAGTGACTGGGATGGACTGGGATGAACTGGGATGGACTGGGAGTGACTGGGATGGACTGGGATGGGCACTGGGATGAACTGGGATGGACTGGGAGTGACTGGGATGGACTGGGATGGGCACTGGGATGAACTGGGAGTGACTGGGATGAACTGGGATGAACACTGAGATGGACTGGGTGGGACTGGGAGTGACTGGGATGGGCACTGGGATGCAGTGGGAGGGCACTGGGATGAACTGGGATGGACTGGAAGTGACTGGGATGAACTGGGATAGCACTGAGATGGACTGGGATGGGCACTGGGATGGACTGGGATGGCACTGGGATGAACTGGGATGGACTGGGAGTGACTGGGATGGACTGGGATGAACTGGGATGGACTGGGAGTGACTGGGATGGACTGGGATGGGCACTGGGATGAACTGGGATGGACTGGGAGTGACTGGGATGGACTGGGATGGGCACTGGGATGAACTGGGAGTGACTGGGATGAACTGGGATGAACACTGAGATGGACTGGGTGGGACTGGGAGTGACTGGGATGGGCACTGGGATGCAGTGGGAGGGCACTGGGATGAACTGGGATGGACTGGAAGTGACTGGGATGAACTGGGATAGCACTGAGATGGACTGGGATGGGCACTGGGATGGACTGGGATGGCACTGGGATGAACTGGGATGGACTGGGAGTGACTGGGATGGACTGGGATGAACTGGGATGGACTGGGAGTGACTGGGATGGACTGGGATGGGCACTGGGATGAACTGGGATGGACTGGGAGTGACTGGGATGGACTGGGATGGGCACTGGGATGAACTGGGAGTGACTGGGATGAACTGGGATGAACACTGAGATGGACTGGGTGGGACTGGGAGTGACTGGGATGGGCACTGGGATGCAGTGGGAGGGCACTGGGATGAACTGGGATGGACTGGAAGTGACTGGGATGAACTGGGATAGCACTGAGATGGACTGGGATGGGCACTGGGATGGACTGGGATGGCACTGGGATGAACTGGGATGGACTGGGAGTGACTGGGATGGACTGGGATGAACTGGGATGGACTGGGAGTGACTGGGATGGACTGGGATGGGCACTGGGATGAACTGGGATGGACTGGGAGTGACTGGGATGGACTGGGATGGGCACTGGGATGAACTGGGAGTGACTGGGATGAACTGGGATGAACACTGAGATGGACTGGGTGGGACTGGGAGTGACTGGGATGGGCACTGGGATGCAGTGGGAGGGCACTGGGATGAACTGGGATGGACTGGAAGTGACTGGGATGAACTGGGATAGCACTGAGATGGACTGGGATGGGCACTGGGATGGACTGGGATGGCACTGGGATGAACTGGGATGGACTGGGAGTGACTGGGATGGACTGGGATGAACTGGGATGGACTGGGANTTTTTTTTTTTTTTTCCTTTTTGCCAGCTGGACACTGAATATAGGAAGAAATGGGACTCGCTCGTCATCAAATTGGACGTAATCGAGAGAGACCTCGCCACTGGATCGGAAGTGATTCACTGGGTCACTCATTTCCCGGTGAGTGGCTCCTTCTTTCCTGCTCCCGGTGATCCTCTTTACCCCAGGCCAAGCGGCCAGCGGGGGTTGATGCCTCTCCTTTCCCTTCCCCAGTACCCCATGTACTCGCGAGACTACGTATACGTTCGACGGTACAGCGTAGACAAAGAGAACAACCTGATGGTACTCGTCTCGCGGTAGGTATTGCCGGACCGACCTCCCGACGGCTTTCTGCCCTCTCCCGTCCGTAACACGCAGTCGAGAGCCGGCTATAAATTCCCTGAGCTGCTTTTGTTCGGTTTTAAGCCCTGTCAAAACCTCAGGGATCTCTCTCGAAAATAAAACCGCCTTCTCTGGGGTGAAAACGTTGTTCTTTTAGTTCCCCGCTTCCCAAATATCAGTGGATGTTGAGTGTAGTCCGTACCCGGAGCTCATCTCGTGCTGTTCCCTCTTGTTCCCTCCAGGGCAGTGGAGCATCCCAGTGTCCCCGAAGACCCCGAGTACGTTCGGGTCAGAACTTATGAATCCCAAATGGTCATCCGTCCCCACAAAACCTTTGATGAGGTACGTTTTGGGGGGTGGGTTGGGAAACAGAGCGGAAAGTCTGTCGCAAGAGAGCTTCTTCCTGCTCCGAGCGCTGCTCCGAGGGGGAACCCCCTTCTCCAGCCGTCATCCGTAGCACTGAGCTGCGGTCAATAGTCCGGAGTCACAAAAGAGGGATGAATTATTTTCCCAAAAGTGAGGGGAAACCCACCCACCTGCGGCTCTGGAAGGATTCAAAGCTCTCTCCTGGCAGCGTGAGCCTCTTCCTGCAGGAGCGCGGTGCTCCCGGAGAGCCAAACCCACCGCTTCGGAGCACCGGGCTCCTTTTTAAAAAGCCTTAAGCCCCATAAGTCCCATTCCCAGCACGTTGTGCTCTTAGAAAAAGCATCACAGGGTCTTCACAGGGCATCCAGAGCCTGAAGAGCGTGCTGAGTCAGCAAGAGGACATGGGGAATGCCACCACCTCCAAAAACCCCCTCCCCGTGTGTTTTCAGTGGGTCTTTATGGCTCTGTGTCACCTCCTTAACGCTTCCATCCCAAAGAGGGGGCGGCGTTCACCTTGTAGGGTCCCAGCGGCCCTTCAAGGGAATTTCGGTGAGGCTGCGAAGCCCGACAGAGTTTCTCCACCGGCTCGGGCTCACTCGCCTTCTCCTCCTCCTTCCCCAGAACGGTTTTGACTACTTGCTGACCTACAGCGACAACCCGCAGACCGTCTTCCCCCGTTACTGCGTCAGCTGGATGGTCTCGAGCGGTGAGTGAGTTTTGGTGGTGCGAATTTCCTTCCCTCCCCCCCGCCTCGGTGAGAAATTTCGCCGGTTCCTCGGTCCAGAGCGAACCCAGGCGCCGCTGCCTTCCCCTTCCTCCGCCTGCGTGGGGCGGAAAATAAGACAGTGAACTTAAAAAAAACCTGAGACCTGGAGGATTTTGAGGGGTGTTTTTGGTGCCACGGGGAGGAATTCCTGCCCCGGATTCCCGGCGGTGAGGAATAAAGGTGTCCGTGCACGAGGATGCTCTACCCCAGGAAGAAAGACAAAAAAAAAAAAATCAGGATTTTTATTTTTTTTTAATAAAATGAGGTGTGTTTCCCTGATTTTTAGAGCAGTGTTGGCTCTGAAGTATTTCTACAATCACGTTTTTCCCCCTTACGGGGAAGAGGGGAGAAAACTCCCTCGAAGTAGCGGTACAGTTCCTCCCGCGAAGGAGCTCGGCGTTACGTGGCCGGGGAGGGGAAAAAGCGACGTTTAAAGGATCGGGGCCGAGCCCCCAGCTGCCCCCCACCCCCAAATAAACCTGCCAGAACGCAGGACGCGCTCGCCGTCGCCATCCCCCGCTGCTTCCCCGCACCCCTCTGAGCAGGGGAAGAGGGGAGAGCGCCGCTTTCTTGTGAAAACGGGACAAAAAAAGCGACTTTTAACCCTTTTAACTCTCATTTGATGCAGCGGAGGGGGGGATAAAACCAGAATTGACTCTGCGGTGGGGTTTTTTTTCTCCTCTCACCATCACGTGGCTCGTGGGGGAGACTGATGCGAGAAAGAGCTGAAATAGGTTCATTCAACGCACTCCGGCATCAGCCCAACCTTTTTTCTTCTTTTTTCTCTTGGCCCTCCCCGTTCTGCCAACCACCAAAACCTCTTTTCTTCCGGAGTTTGTTCTTAAACGCAGCGAAAAAGGTGTCTAAAGCTGCCGGGGAGGGGCTGCCGTCGCCCACGCACCCCCCGCGGGGCGGTAACCCCACGGGCTTAACGCTTATTTTTCTTTTTTTAAGAATAAAAACGATGAGCGGTGGGAGAAAAGCATCTTTAGGTGGGACAGGGTGGAACTGGTGCACCCCTTCCCCCAGGCGCAGAGGCGTGAATTTTAAATGTTAAATATTAATTAATGTGTCGCAAACTCACTCCCGGGTCGTTTCCCGCCAGGAGGGGATGAGGTTTTGGGGGGAATCTTGTGCCCCTCTCCCAGAACGCCTCTCGGTGAATGAAATGAGAGTCGATTTATTTTGGTTTAATTAAAAAAAATAATAGTAAATAAAGTACTTTA
>VUYV01001878.1:0-10619 GCA_008711295.1 Anarhynchus alexandrinus | reverse complement strand
TTGAGGGGCTCACGCGTGTGCAAAGGGTGCGTGTGAGAGGCACACGCGTGTGCAACTGCGGGTGTGAGGAGGGGGGTGTGCACGTGCACCGTGTTCACGTGTGTGTGAGGTGCTCACGCGTGTGCAAAGCGTGTGGCTGTGAGTGGGTCATGTGTGCACGGTGTTCACGCGTGTGCGAGGTGCACACATGTGTGTGCAGTGGTCGTGTGGCTGTGAGGGGCTCACGCGTGTGCTAAGGGTGTGTGAGGGGCACACGCGTGTGTGGGGGTGTGTGTGAGGGGCTCACGCGTGTGCAACTGCGTGTGTGAGGAGGGGAGTGTGCACGTGCACCGTGTTCACGTGTGTGTGAGGTGCTCACGTGTGCAAAGCGTGTGGCTGTGAGGGGCTCACGCGTGTGCGGCAGTGTGTGCGAGAGGCTCACACGTGTGCTGAGGGCTTGTGTGTGTGGGGGTGAAGTGTGTGCGAGTCGTGTGCGAGGCGTGTGTGAGGTGTGATCGAGGCATGTGCAAGGCATGTTCGAAGCGTGTGCGAGGCGTGTGTGACACGTGTGTGAAACGTGTGTGAAGCGTGTGCGAGGTGTGTGCGAGGCGTGTGCGAGGCGTGTGCGAAGCGTGTGCGAGGCATATGTGACACGTGTATGAAGCGTGTGTGACACGTGTGTGAAGTGTATACGAGGTGTGTGCGAGGCGTGTGCGAGGCGTGTGCGAAGCGTGTGCGAGGCATATGTGACACGTGTATGAAGCGTGTGTGACACGTGTGTGAAGTGTATACGAGGTGTGTGCGAGGCGTGTGCAAAGCATGTGTGAAGTGTGTGCCAGGCGTGTGCCAGGCATGTGTGAGGCGTGTTCGAAGCATGTGTGAAGCATGTGCAAAGCAAGCGTGAGGTGTGTGTGAAGCGTGTGTGAGGTGTGTGCGAGGCGTGTGCGAAGCGTGTGCGAGGCATATGTGACACGTGTATGAAGCGTGTGTGACACGTGTGTGCGAGGTGTGTGCGAAGCGTGTGCGAAGCATGTGTGAAGCAAGTGTGAGGCGTGTGCAAAGCGTGTGCGAGGCATGTGCAAGGCATGTGCAAAGCATGTATGAAGCGTGTGCAAGGCGTGTGTGAAGCGTGTGTAACACGTGTGTGAAGTGTGTGCGAGGTGTGTGCGAAGCGTGTGTGAGGCATGTGCAAAGCGTGTGCGAAGTGTGTGCGAAGCGTGTGAAGCGTGTCTGACACGTGTGCGAAGCGTGTGCGAAGCATGTGCGAGGCATGTTTGAAGCGTGTGCGAAGCNGTGGTCGTGTGGCTGTGAGGGGCTCACGCGTGTGCACGGTGTTCACGCGTGTGCGAGAGGGGGGGTACAAGGGGGGGGTGTGAGGGGCTCACACATGTGCAAAGTGTGTTTGAGGGGCTCACGCGTGTGCAAAGGGTGCGTGTGAGAGGCACACGCGTGTGCAACTGCGGGTGTGAGGAGGGGGGTGTGCACGTGCACCGTGTTCACGTGTGTGTGAGGTGCTCACGCGTGTGCAAAGCGTGTGGCTGTGAGTGGGTCATGTGTGCACGGTGTTCACGCGTGTGCGAGGTGCACACATGTGTGTGCAGTGGTCGTGTGGCTGTGAGGGGCTCACGCGTGTGCACGGTGTTCACGCGTGTGCGAGAGGGGGGGTACAAGGGGGGGGTGTGAGGGGCTCACACATGTGCAAAGTGTGTTTGAGGGGCTCACGCGTGTGCAAAGGGTGCGTGTGAGAGGCACACGCGTGTGCAACTGCGGGTGTGAGGAGGGGGGTGTGCACGTGCACCGTGTTCACGTGTGTGTGAGGTGCTCACGCGTGTGCAAAGCGTGTGGCTGTGAGTGGGTCATGTGTGCACGGTGTTCACGCGTGTGCGAGGTGCACACATGTGTGTGCAGTGGTCGTGTGGCTGTGAGGGGCTCACGCGTGTGCACGGTGTTCACGCGTGTGCGAGAGGGGGGGTACAAGGGGGGGGTGTGAGGGGCTCACACATGTGCAAAGTGTGTTTGAGGGGCTCACGCGTGTGCAAAGGGTGCGTGTGAGAGGCACACGCGTGTGCAACTGCGGGTGTGAGGAGGGGGGTGTGCACGTGCACCGTGTTCACGTGTGTGTGAGGTGCTCACGCGTGTGCAAAGCGTGTGGCTGTGAGTGGGTCATGTGTGCACGGTGTTCACGCGTGTGCGAGGTGCACACATGTGTGTGCAGTGGTCGTGTGGCTGTGAGGGGCTCACGCGTGTGCACGGTGTTCACGCGTGTGCGAGAGGGGGGGTACAAGGGGGGGGTGTGAGGGGCTCACACATGTGCAAAGTGTGTTTGAGGGGCTCACGCGTGTGCAAAGGGTGCGTGTGAGAGGCACACGCGTGTGCAACTGCGGGTGTGAGGAGGGGGGTGTGCACGTGCACCGTGTTCACGTGTGTGTGAGGTGCTCACGCGTGTGCAAAGCGTGTGGCTGTGAGTGGGTCATGTGTGCACGGTGTTCACGCGTGTGCGAGGTGCACACATGTGTGTGCAGTGGTCGTGTGGCTGTGAGGGGCTCACGCGTGTGCACGGTGTTCACGCGTGTGCGAGAGGGGGGGTACAAGGGGGGGGTGTGAGGGGCTCACACATGTGCAAAGTGTGTTTGAGGGGCTCACGCGTGTGCAAAGGGTGCGTGTGAGAGGCACACGCGTGTGCAACTGCGGGTGTGAGGAGGGGGGTGTGCACGTGCACCGTGTTCACGTGTGTGTGAGGTGCTCACGCGTGTGCAAAGCGTGTGGCTGTGAGTGGGTCATGTGTGCACGGTGTTCACGCGTGTGCGAGGTGCACACATGTGTGTGCAGTGGTCGTGTGGCTGTGAGGGGCTCACGCGTGTGCACGGTGTTCACGCGTGTGCGAGAGGGGGGGTACAAGGGGGGGGTGTGAGGGGCTCACACATGTGCAAAGTGTGTTTGAGGGGCTCACGCGTGTGCAAAGGGTGCGTGTGAGAGGCACACGCGTGTGCAACTGCGGGTGTGAGGAGGGGGGTGTGCACGTGCACCGTGTTCACGTGTGTGTGAGGTGCTCACGCGTGTGCAAAGCGTGTGGCTGTGAGTGGGTCATGTGTGCACGGTGTTCACGCGTGTGCGAGGTGCACACATGTGTGTGCAGTGGTCGTGTGGCTGTGAGGGGCTCACGCGTGTGCACGGTGTTCACGCGTGTGCGAGAGGGGGGGTACAAGGGGGGGGTGTGAGGGGCTCACACATGTGCAAAGTGTGTTTGAGGGGCTCACGCGTGTGCAAAGGGTGCGTGTGAGAGGCACACGCGTGTGCAACTGCGGGTGTGAGGAGGGGGGTGTGCACGTGCACCGTGTTCACGTGTGTGTGAGGTGCTCACGCGTGTGCAAAGCGTGTGGCTGTGAGTGGGTCATGTGTGCACGGTGTTCACGCGTGTGCGAGGTGCACACATGTGTGTGCAGTGGTCGTGTGGCTGTGAGGGGCTCACGCGTGTGCACGGTGTTCACGCGTGTGCGAGAGGGGGGGTACAAGGGGGGGGTGTGAGGGGCTCACACATGTGCAAAGTGTGTTTGAGGGGCTCACGCGTGTGCAAAGGGTGCGTGTGAGAGGCACACGCGTGTGCAACTGCGGGTGTGAGGAGGGGGGTGTGCACGTGCACCGTGTTCACGTGTGTGTGAGGTGCTCACGCGTGTGCAAAGCGTGTGGCTGTGAGTGGGTCATGTGTGCACGGTGTTCACGCGTGTGCGAGGTGCACACATGTGTGTGCAGTGGTCGTGTGGCTGTGAGGGGCTCACGCGTGTGCACGGTGTTCACGCGTGTGCGAGAGGGGGGGTACAAGGGGGGGGTGTGAGGGGCTCACACATGTGCAAAGTGTGTTTGAGGGGCTCACGCGTGTGCAAAGGGTGCGTGTGAGAGGCACACGCGTGTGCAACTGCGGGTGTGAGGAGGGGGGTGTGCACGTGCACCGTGTTCACGTGTGTGTGAGGTGCTCACGCGTGTGCAAAGCGTGTGGCTGTGAGTGGGTCATGTGTGCACGGTGTTCACGCGTGTGCGAGGTGCACACATGTGTGTGCAGTGGTCGTGTGGCTGTGAGGGGCTCACGCGTGTGCACGGTGTTCACGCGTGTGCGAGAGGGGGGGTACAAGGGGGGGGTGTGAGGGGCTCACACATGTGCAAAGTGTGTTTGAGGGGCTCACGCGTGTGCAAAGGGTGCGTGTGAGAGGCACACGCGTGTGCAACTGCGGGTGTGAGGAGGGGGGTGTGCACGTGCACCGTGTTCACGTGTGTGTGAGGTGCTCACGCGTGTGCAAAGCGTGTGGCTGTGAGTGGGTCATGTGTGCACGGTGTTCACGCGTGTGCGAGGTGCACACATGTGTGTGCAGTGGTCGTGTGGCTGTGAGGGGCTCACGCGTGTGCACGGTGTTCACGCGTGTGCGAGAGGGGGGGTACAAGGGGGGGGTGTGAGGGGCTCACACATGTGCAAAGTGTGTTTGAGGGGCTCACGCGTGTGCAAAGGGTGCGTGTGAGAGGCACACGCGTGTGCAACTGCGGGTGTGAGGAGGGGGGTGTGCACGTGCACCGTGTTCACGTGTGTGTGAGGTGCTCACGCGTGTGCAAAGCGTGTGGCTGTGAGTGGGTCATGTGTGCACGGTGTTCACGCGTGTGCGAGGTGCACACATGTGTGTGCAGTGGTCGTGTGGCTGTGAGGGGCTCACGCGTGTGCACGGTGTTCACGCGTGTGCGAGAGGGGGGGTACAAGGGGGGGGTGTGAGGGGCTCACACATGTGCAAAGTGTGTTTGAGGGGCTCACGCGTGTGCAAAGGGTGCGTGTGAGAGGCACACGCGTGTGCAACTGCGGGTGTGAGGAGGGGGGTGTGCACGTGCACCGTGTTCACGTGTGTGTGAGGTGCTCACGCGTGTGCAAAGCGTGTGGCTGTGAGTGGGTCATGTGTGCACGGTGTTCACGCGTGTGCGAGGTGCACACATGTGTGTGCAGTGGTCGTGTGGCTGTGAGGGGCTCACGCGTGTGCACGGTGTTCACGCGTGTGCGAGAGGGGGGGTACAAGGGGGGGGTGTGAGGGGCTCACACATGTGCAAAGTGTGTTTGAGGGGCTCACGCGTGTGCAAAGGGTGCGTGTGAGAGGCACACGCGTGTGCAACTGCGGGTGTGAGGAGGGGGGTGTGCACGTGCACCGTGTTCACGTGTGTGTGAGGTGCTCACGCGTGTGCAAAGCGTGTGGCTGTGAGTGGGTCATGTGTGCACGGTGTTCACGCGTGTGCGAGGTGCACACATGTGTGTGCAGTGGTCGTGTGGCTGTGAGGGGCTCACGCGTGTGCACGGTGTTCACGCGTGTGCGAGAGGGGGGGTACAAGGGGGGGGTGTGAGGGGCTCACACATGTGCAAAGTGTGTTTGAGGGGCTCACGCGTGTGCAAAGGGTGCGTGTGAGAGGCACACGCGTGTGCAACTGCGGGTGTGAGGAGGGGGGTGTGCACGTGCACCGTGTTCACGTGTGTGTGAGGTGCTCACGCGTGTGCAAAGCGTGTGGCTGTGAGTGGGTCATGTGTGCACGGTGTTCACGCGTGTGCGAGGTGCACACATGTGTGTGCAGTGGTCGTGTGGCTGTGAGGGGCTCACGCGTGTGCACGGTGTTCACGCGTGTGCGAGAGGGGGGGTACAAGGGGGGGGTGTGAGGGGCTCACACATGTGCAAAGTGTGTTTGAGGGGCTCACGCGTGTGCAAAGGGTGCGTGTGAGAGGCACACGCGTGTGCAACTGCGGGTGTGAGGAGGGGGGTGTGCACGTGCACCGTGTTCACGTGTGTGTGAGGTGCTCACGCGTGTGCAAAGCGTGTGGCTGTGAGTGGGTCATGTGTGCACGGTGTTCACGCGTGTGCGAGGTGCACACATGTGTGTGCAGTGGTCGTGTGGCTGTGAGGGGCTCACGCGTGTGCACGGTGTTCACGCGTGTGCGAGAGGGGGGGTACAAGGGGGGGGTGTGAGGGGCTCACACATGTGCAAAGTGTGTTTGAGGGGCTCACGCGTGTGCAAAGGGTGCGTGTGAGAGGCACACGCGTGTGCAACTGCGGGTGTGAGGAGGGGGGTGTGCACGTGCACCGTGTTCACGTGTGTGTGAGGTGCTCACGCGTGTGCAAAGCGTGTGGCTGTGAGTGGGTCATGTGTGCACGGTGTTCACGCGTGTGCGAGGTGCACACATGTGTGTGCAGTGGTCGTGTGGCTGTGAGGGGCTCACGCGTGTGCACGGTGTTCACGCGTGTGCGAGAGGGGGGGTACAAGGGGGGGGTGTGAGGGGCTCACACATGTGCAAAGTGTGTTTGAGGGGCTCACGCGTGTGCAAAGGGTGCGTGTGAGAGGCACACGCGTGTGCAACTGCGGGTGTGAGGAGGGGGGTGTGCACGTGCACCGTGTTCACGTGTGTGTGAGGTGCTCACGCGTGTGCAAAGCGTGTGGCTGTGAGTGGGTCATGTGTGCACGGTGTTCACGCGTGTGCGAGGTGCACACATGTGTGTGCAGTGGTCGTGTGGCTGTGAGGGGCTCACGCGTGTGCACGGTGTTCACGCGTGTGCGAGAGGGGGGGTACAAGGGGGGGGTGTGAGGGGCTCACACATGTGCAAAGTGTGTTTGAGGGGCTCACGCGTGTGCAAAGGGTGCGTGTGAGAGGCACACGCGTGTGCAACTGCGGGTGTGAGGAGGGGGGTGTGCACGTGCACCGTGTTCACGTGTGTGTGAGGTGCTCACGCGTGTGCAAAGCGTGTGGCTGTGAGTGGGTCATGTGTGCACGGTGTTCACGCGTGTGCGAGGTGCACACATGTGTGTGCAGTGGTCGTGTGGCTGTGAGGGGCTCACGCGTGTGCACGGTGTTCACGCGTGTGCGAGAGGGGGGGTACAAGGGGGGGGTGTGAGGGGCTCACACATGTGCAAAGTGTGTTTGAGGGGCTCACGCGTGTGCAAAGGGTGCGTGTGAGAGGCACACGCGTGTGCAACTGCGGGTGTGAGGAGGGGGGTGTGCACGTGCACCGTGTTCACGTGTGTGTGAGGTGCTCACGCGTGTGCAAAGCGTGTGGCTGTGAGTGGGTCATGTGTGCACGGTGTTCACGCGTGTGCGAGGTGCACACATGTGTGTGCAGTGGTCGTGTGGCTGTGAGGGGCTCACGCGTGTGCACGGTGTTCACGCGTGTGCGAGAGGGGGGGTACAAGGGGGGGGTGTGAGGGGCTCACACATGTGCAAAGTGTGTTTGAGGGGCTCACGCGTGTGCAAAGGGTGCGTGTGAGAGGCACACGCGTGTGCAACTGCGGGTGTGAGGAGGGGGGTGTGCACGTGCACCGTGTTCACGTGTGTGTGAGGTGCTCACGCGTGTGCAAAGCGTGTGGCTGTGAGTGGGTCATGTGTGCACGGTGTTCACGCGTGTGCGAGGTGCACACATGTGTGTGCAGTGGTCGTGTGGCTGTGAGGGGCTCACGCGTGTGCACGGTGTTCACGCGTGTGCGAGAGGGGGGGTACAAGGGGGGGGTGTGAGGGGCTCACACATGTGCAAAGTGTGTTTGAGGGGCTCACGCGTGTGCAAAGGGTGCGTGTGAGAGGCACACGCGTGTGCAACTGCGGGTGTGAGGAGGGGGGTGTGCACGTGCACCGTGTTCACGTGTGTGTGAGGTGCTCACGCGTGTGCAAAGCGTGTGGCTGTGAGTGGGTCATGTGTGCACGGTGTTCACGCGTGTGCGAGGTGCACACATGTGTGTGCAGTGGTCGTGTGGCTGTGAGGGGCTCACGCGTGTGCACGGTGTTCACGCGTGTGCGAGAGGGGGGGTACAAGGGGGGGGTGTGAGGGGCTCACACATGTGCAAAGTGTGTTTGAGGGGCTCACGCGTGTGCAAAGGGTGCGTGTGAGAGGCACACGCGTGTGCAACTGCGGGTGTGAGGAGGGGGGTGTGCACGTGCACCGTGTTCACGTGTGTGTGAGGTGCTCACGCGTGTGCAAAGCGTGTGGCTGTGAGTGGGTCATGTGTGCACGGTGTTCACGCGTGTGCGAGGTGCACACATGTGTGTGCAGTGGTCGTGTGGCTGTGAGGGGCTCACGCGTGTGCACGGTGTTCACGCGTGTGCGAGAGGGGGGGTACAAGGGGGGGGTGTGAGGGGCTCACACATGTGCAAAGTGTGTTTGAGGGGCTCACGCGTGTGCAAAGGGTGCGTGTGAGAGGCACACGCGTGTGCAACTGCGGGTGTGAGGAGGGGGGTGTGCACGTGCACCGTGTTCACGTGTGTGTGAGGTGCTCACGCGTGTGCAAAGCGTGTGGCTGTGAGTGGGTCATGTGTGCACGGTGTTCACGCGTGTGCGAGGTGCACACATGTGTGTGCAGTGGTCGTGTGGCTGTGAGGGGCTCACGCGTGTGCACGGTGTTCACGCGTGTGCGAGAGGGGGGGTACAAGGGGGGGGTGTGAGGGGCTCACACATGTGCAAAGTGTGTTTGAGGGGCTCACGCGTGTGCAAAGGGTGCGTGTGAGAGGCACACGCGTGTGCAACTGCGGGTGTGAGGAGGGGGGTGTGCACGTGCACCGTGTTCACGTGTGTGTGAGGTGCTCACGCGTGTGCAAAGCGTGTGGCTGTGAGTGGGTCATGTGTGCACGGTGTTCACGCGTGTGCGAGGTGCACACATGTGTGTGCAGTGGTCGTGTGGCTGTGAGGGGCTCACGCGTGTGCACGGTGTTCACGCGTGTGCGAGAGGGGGGGTACAAGGGGGGGGTGTGAGGGGCTCACACATGTGCAAAGTGTGTTTGAGGGGCTCACGCGTGTGCAAAGGGTGCGTGTGAGAGGCACACGCGTGTGCAACTGCGGGTGTGAGGAGGGGGGTGTGCACGTGCACCGTGTTCACGTGTGTGTGAGGTGCTCACGCGTGTGCAAAGCGTGTGGCTGTGAGTGGGTCATGTGTGCACGGTGTTCACGCGTGTGCGAGGTGCACACATGTGTGTGCAGTGGTCGTGTGGCTGTGAGGGGCTCACGCGTGTGCTAAGGGTGTGTGAGGGGCACACGCGTGTGTGGGGGTGTGTGTGAGGGGCTCACGCGTGTGTGGGGGTGTGTGTGAGGGGCTCACGCGTGTGCAACTGCGTGTGCGAGGAGGGGGGTGTGCACGTGCACCGTGTTCACGCGTGTGTGAGGTGCTCACGCGTGTGCGAAGCGTGTGGCTGTGAGGGGCTCACGTGTGTGCGAGGGGCTCACGTGTGTGCTATGGGTGTGTGTGAGGGGCTCGGGTGTGTGTGTGGGTGTGCGTGAGGGGCTCACGCGTGTGCAACTGTGTGCGCGGGGGGTGTGAACGTGCACCGTGTTCATGCGTGTGCGAAGGGCTCACGCGTGTGCAGAGCGTGTGGCTGTGAGGGGCTCACGCGTGTGCACAGTGTTCACGCGTGTGTGATGGGCTCATGCATGTGCAAGAGGGGGTGTACAAGGGGTGTGTTTGAGGGGCTCACGCGTGTGCAAAGGGTGTGTGTGAGAAGCACACGCGTGTGGGGGTGTGTGTGTGAGGGGCTCACGCGTGTGCAACTGCGTGTGTGAGGAGGGGAGTGTGCACGTGCACCGTGTTCACGTGTGTGTGAGGTGCTCACGTGTGCAAAGCGTGTGGCTGTGAGGGGCTCACGCGTGTGCGGCAGTGTGTGCGAGAGGCTCACACGTGTGCTGAGGGCTTGTGTGTGTGGGGGTGAAGTGTGTGCGAGTCGTGTGCGAGGCGTGTGTGAGGTGTGATCGAGGCATGTGCAAGGCATGTTCGAAGCGTGTGCGAGGCGTGTGTGACACGTGTGTGAAACGTGTGTGAAGCGTGTGCGAGGTGTGTGCGAGGCGTGTGCGAGGCGTGTGCGAAGCGTGTGCGAGGCATATGTGACACGTGTATGAAGCGTGTGTGACACGTGTGTGAAGTGTATACGAGGTGTGTGCGAGGCGTGTGCGAGGCGTGTGCGAAGCGTGTGCGAGGCATATGTGACACGTGTATGAAGCGTGTGTGACACGTGTGTGAAGTGTATACGAGGTGTGTGCGAGGCGTGTGCAAAGCATGTGTGAAGTGTGTGCCAGGCGTGTGCCAGGCATGTGTGAGGCGTGTTCGAAGCATGTGTGAAGCATGTGCAAAGCAAGCGTGAGGTGTGTGTGAAGCGTGTGTGAGGTGTGTGCGAGGCGTGTGCGAAGCGTGTGCGAGGCATATGTGACACGTGTATGAAGCGTGTGTGACACGTGTGTGCGAGGTGTGTNTGCACGTGCACCGTGTTCACGCGTGTGTGAGGTGCTCACGCGTGTGCGAAGCGTGTGGCTGTGAGGGGCTCACGTGTGTGCGAGGGGCTCACGTGTGTGCTATGGGTGTGTGTGAGGGGCTCGGGTGTGTGTGTGGGTGTGCGTGAGGGGCTCACGCGTGTGCAACTGTGTGCGCGGGGGGTGTGAACGTGCACCGTGTTCATGCGTGTGCGAAGGGCTCACGCGTGTGCAGAGCGTGTGGCTGTGAGGGGCTCACGCGTGTGCACAGAGTTCACGCGTGTGTGATGGGCTCATGCATGTGCAAGAGGGGGTGTACAAGGGGTGTGTTTGAGGGGCTCACGCGTGTGCAAAGGGTGTGTGTGAGAAGCACACGCGTGTGGGGGTGTGTGTGTGAGGGGCTCACGCGTGTGC
>VUYV01001783.1:0-10889 GCA_008711295.1 Anarhynchus alexandrinus | reverse complement strand
GAAGGTGGAGAAGGGATGGAGAAGGTGGAAAAGGGACGGAGAAGGGATGGAGAAGGTGGAGAAGATGGAGAAGGGATGGAGATGGTGGAGAAGGGATGGAGAAGGTGGAGAAGGGCTGGAGAAGGTGGAGAAGGTGGAGAAGGTGGAGAAGGTGGAGAAGGGATGGAGAAGGTGGAAAAGGGACGGAGAAGGGATGGAGAAGGTGGAGAAGATGGAGAAGGGATGGAGATGGTGGAGAAGGGATGGAGAAGGTGGAGAAGGGCTGGAGAAGGTGGAGAAGGTGGAGAAGGTGGAGAAGGTGGAGAAGGGATGGAGAAGGTGGAAAAGGGACGGAGAAGGGATGGAGAAGGTGGAGAAGATGGAGAAGGGATGGAGATGGTGGAGAAGGGATGGAGAAGGTGGAGAAGGGCTGGAGAAGGTGGAGAAGGTGGAGAAGGTGGAGAAGGTGGAGAAGGGATGGAGAAGGTGGAAAAGGGACGGAGAAGGGATGGAGAAGGTGGAGAAGATGGAGAAGGGATGGAGATGGTGGAGAAGGGATGGAGAAGGTGGAGAAGGGCTGGAGAAGGTGGAGAAGGTGGAGAAGGTGGAGAAGGTGGAGAAGGGATGGAGAAGGTGGAAAAGGGACGGAGAAGGGATGGAGAAGGTGGAGAAGATGGAGAAGGGATGGAGATGGTGGAGAAGGGATGGAGAAGGTGGAGAAGGGCTGGAGAAGGTGGAGAAGGTGGAGAAGGTGGAGAAGGTGGAGAAGGGATGGAGAAGGTGGAAAAGGGACGGAGAAGGGATGGAGAAGGTGGAGAAGATGGAGAAGGGATGGAGATGGTGGAGAAGGGATGGAGAAGGTGGAGAAGGGCTGGAGAAGGTGGAGAAGGTGGAGAAGGTGGAGAAGGTGGAGAAGGGATGGAGAAGGTGGAAAAGGGACGGAGAAGGGATGGAGAAGGTGGAGAAGATGGAGAAGGGATGGAGATGGTGGAGAAGGGATGGAGAAGGTGGAGAAGGGCTGGAGAAGGTGGAGAAGGTGGAGAAGGTGGAGAAGGTGGAGAAGGGATGGAGAAGGTGGAAAAGGGACGGAGAAGGGATGGAGAAGGTGGAGAAGATGGAGAAGGGATGGAGATGGTGGAGAAGGGATGGAGAAGGTGGAGAAGGGCTGGAGAAGGTGGAGAAGGTGGAGAAGGTGGAGAAGGTGGAGAAGGGATGGAGAAGGTGGAAAAGGGACGGAGAAGGGATGGAGAAGGTGGAGAAGATGGAGAAGGGATGGAGATGGTGGAGAAGGGATGGAGAAGGTGGAGAAGGGCTGGAGAAGGTGGAGAAGGTGGAGAAGGTGGAGAAGGTGGAGAAGGGATGGAGAAGGTGGAAAAGGGACGGAGAAGGGATGGAGAAGGTGGAGAAGATGGAGAAGGGATGGAGATGGTGGAGAAGGGATGGAGAAGGTGGAGAAGGGCTGGAGAAGGTGGAGAAGGTGGAGAAGGTGGAGAAGGTGGAGAAGGGATGGAGAAGGTGGAAAAGGGACGGAGAAGGGATGGAGAAGGTGGAGAAGATGGAGAAGGGATGGAGATGGTGGAGAAGGGATGGAGAAGGTGGAGAAGGGCTGGAGAAGGTGGAGAAGGTGGAGAAGGTGGAGAAGGTGGAGAAGGGATGGAGAAGGTGGAAAAGGGACGGAGAAGGGATGGAGAAGGTGGAGAAGATGGAGAAGGGATGGAGATGGTGGAGAAGGGATGGAGAAGGTGGAGAAGGGCTGGAGAAGGTGGAGAAGGTGGAGAAGGTGGAGAAGGTGGAGAAGGGATGGAGAAGGTGGAAAAGGGACGGAGAAGGGATGGAGAAGGTGGAGAAGATGGAGAAGGGATGGAGATGGTGGAGAAGGGATGGAGAAGGTGGAGAAGGGCTGGAGAAGGTGGAGAAGGTGGAGAAGGTGGAGAAGGTGGAGAAGGGATGGAGAAGGTGGAAAAGGGACGGAGAAGGGATGGAGAAGGTGGAGAAGATGGAGAAGGGATGGAGATGGTGGAGAAGGGATGGAGAAGGTGGAGAAGGGCTGGAGAAGGTGGAGAAGGTGGAGAAGGTGGAGAAGGTGGAGAAGGGATGGAGAAGGTGGAAAAGGGACGGAGAAGGGATGGAGAAGGTGGAGAAGATGGAGAAGGGATGGAGATGGTGGAGAAGGGATGGAGAAGGTGGAGAAGGGCTGGAGAAGGTGGAGAAGGTGGAGAAGGTGGAGAAGGTGGAGAAGGGATGGAGAAGGTGGAAAAGGGACGGAGAAGGGATGGAGAAGGTGGAGAAGATGGAGAAGGGATGGAGATGGTGGAGAAGGGATGGAGAAGGTGGAGAAGGGCTGGAGAAGGTGGAGAAGGTGGAGAAGGTGGAGAAGGTGGAGAAGGGATGGAGAAGGTGGAAAAGGGACGGAGAAGGGATGGAGAAGGTGGAGAAGATGGAGAAGGGATGGAGATGGTGGAGAAGGGATGGAGAAGGTGGAGAAGGGCTGGAGAAGGTGGAGAAGGTGGAGAAGGTGGAGAAGGTGGAGAAGGGATGGAGAAGGTGGAAAAGGGACGGAGAAGGGATGGAGAAGGTGGAGAAGATGGAGAAGGGATGGAGATGGTGGAGAAGGGATGGAGAAGGTGGAGAAGGGCTGGAGAAGGTGGAGAAGGTGGAGAAGGTGGAGAAGGTGGAGAAGGGATGGAGAAGGTGGAAAAGGGACGGAGAAGGGATGGAGAAGGTGGAGAAGATGGAGAAGGGATGGAGATGGTGGAGAAGGGATGGAGAAGGTGGAGAAGGGCTGGAGAAGGTGGAGAAGGTGGAGAAGGTGGAGAAGGTGGAGAAGGGATGGAGAAGGTGGAAAAGGGACGGAGAAGGGATGGAGAAGGTGGAGAAGATGGAGAAGGGATGGAGATGGTGGAGAAGGGATGGAGAAGGTGGAGAAGGGCTGGAGAAGGTGGAGAAGGTGGAGAAGGTGGAGAAGGTGGAGAAGGGATGGAGAAGGTGGAAAAGGGACGGAGAAGGGATGGAGAAGGTGGAGAAGATGGAGAAGGGATGGAGATGGTGGAGAAGGGATGGAGAAGGTGGAGAAGGGCTGGAGAAGGTGGAGAAGGTGGAGAAGGTGGAGAAGGTGGAGAAGGGATGGAGAAGGTGGAAAAGGGACGGAGAAGGGATGGAGAAGGTGGAGAAGATGGAGAAGGGATGGAGATGGTGGAGAAGGGATGGAGAAGGTGGAGAAGGGCTGGAGAAGGTGGAGAAGGTGGAGAAGGTGGAGAAGGTGGAGAAGGGATGGAGAAGGTGGAAAAGGGACGGAGAAGGGATGGAGAAGGTGGAGAAGATGGAGAAGGGATGGAGATGGTGGAGAAGGGATGGAGAAGGTGGAGAAGGGCTGGAGAAGGTGGAGAAGGTGGAGAAGGTGGAGAAGGTGGAGAAGGGATGGAGAAGGTGGAAAAGGGACGGAGAAGGGATGGAGAAGGTGGAGAAGATGGAGAAGGGATGGAGATGGTGGAGAAGGGATGGAGAAGGTGGAGAAGGGCTGGAGAAGGTGGAGAAGGTGGAGAAGGTGGAGAAGGTGGAGAAGGGATGGAGAAGGTGGAAAAGGGACGGAGAAGGGATGGAGAAGGTGGAGAAGATGGAGAAGGGATGGAGATGGTGGAGAAGGGATGGAGAAGGTGGAGAAGGGCTGGAGAAGGTGGAGAAGGTGGAGAAGGTGGAGAAGGTGGAGAAGGGATGGAGAAGGTGGAAAAGGGACGGAGAAGGGATGGAGAAGGTGGAGAAGATGGAGAAGGGATGGAGATGGTGGAGAAGGGATGGAGAAGGTGGAGAAGGGCTGGAGAAGGTGGAGAAGGTGGAGAAGGTGGAGAAGGTGGAGAAGGGATGGAGAAGGTGGAAAAGGGACGGAGAAGGGATGGAGAAGGTGGAGAAGATGGAGAAGGGATGGAGATGGTGGAGAAGGGATGGAGAAGGTGGAGAAGGGCTGGAGAAGGTGGAGAAGGTGGAGAAGGTGGAGAAGGTGGAGAAGGGATGGAGAAGGTGGAAAAGGGACGGAGAAGGGATGGAGAAGGTGGAGAAGATGGAGAAGGGATGGAGATGGTGGAGAAGGGATGGAGAAGGTGGAGAAGGGCTGGAGAAGGTGGAGAAGGTGGAGAAGGTGGAGAAGGTGGAGAAGGGATGGAGAAGGTGGAAAAGGGACGGAGAAGGGATGGAGAAGGTGGAGAAGATGGAGAAGGGATGGAGATGGTGGAGAAGGGATGGAGAAGGTGGAGAAGGGCTGGAGAAGGTGGAGAAGGTGGAGAAGGTGGAGAAGGTGGAGAAGGGATGGAGAAGGTGGAAAAGGGACGGAGAAGGGATGGAGAAGGTGGAGAAGATGGAGAAGGGATGGAGATGGTGGAGAAGGGATGGAGAAGGTGGAGAAGGGCTGGAGAAGGTGGAGAAGGTGGAGAAGGTGGAGAAGGTGGAGAAGGGATGGAGAAGGTGGAAAAGGGACGGAGAAGGGATGGAGAAGGTGGAGAAGATGGAGAAGGGATGGAGATGGTGGAGAAGGGATGGAGAAGGTGGAGAAGGGCTGGAGAAGGTGGAGAAGGTGGAGAAGGTGGAGAAGGTGGAGAAGGGATGGAGAAGGTGGAAAAGGGACGGAGAAGGGATGGAGAAGGTGGAGAAGATGGAGAAGGGATGGAGATGGTGGAGAAGGGATGGAGAAGGTGGAGAAGGGCTGGAGAAGGTGGAGAAGGTGGAGAAGGTGGAGAAGGTGGAGAAGGGATGGAGAAGGTGGAAAAGGGACGGAGAAGGGATGGAGAAGGTGGAGAAGATGGAGAAGGGATGGAGATGGTGGAGAAGGGATGGAGAAGGTGGAGAAGGGCTGGAGAAGGTGGAGAAGGTGGAGAAGGTGGAGAAGGTGGAGAAGGGATGGAGAAGGTGGAAAAGGGACGGAGAAGGGATGGAGAAGGTGGAGAAGATGGAGAAGGGATGGAGATGGTGGAGAAGGGATGGAGAAGGTGGAGAAGGGCTGGAGAAGGTGGAGAAGGTGGAGAAGGTGGAGAAGGTGGAGAAGGGATGGAGAAGGTGGAAAAGGGACGGAGAAGGGATGGAGAAGGTGGAGAAGATGGAGAAGGGATGGAGATGGTGGAGAAGGGATGGAGAAGGTGGAGAAGGGCTGGAGAAGGTGGAGAAGGTGGAGAAGGTGGAGAAGGTGGAGAAGGGATGGAGAAGGTGGAAAAGGGACGGAGAAGGGATGGAGAAGGTGGAGAAGATGGAGAAGGGATGGAGATGGTGGAGAAGGGATGGAGAAGGTGGAGAAGGGCTGGAGAAGGTGGAGAAGGTGGAGAAGGTGGAGAAGGTGGAGAAGGGATGGAGAAGGTGGAAAAGGGACGGAGAAGGGATGGAGAAGGTGGAGAAGATGGAGAAGGGATGGAGATGGTGGAGAAGGGATGGAGAAGGTGGAGAAGGGCTGGAGAAGGTGGAGAAGGTGGAGAAGGTGGAGAAGGTGGAGAAGGGATGGAGAAGGTGGAAAAGGGACGGAGAAGGGATGGAGAAGGTGGAGAAGATGGAGAAGGGATGGAGATGGTGGAGAAGGGATGGAGAAGGTGGAGAAGGGCTGGAGAAGGTGGAGAAGGTGGAGAAGGTGGAGAAGGTGGAGAAGGGATGGAGAAGGTGGAAAAGGGACGGAGAAGGGATGGAGAAGGTGGAGAAGATGGAGAAGGGATGGAGATGGTGGAGAAGGGATGGAGAAGGTGGAGAAGGGCTGGAGAAGGTGGAGAAGGTGGAGAAGGTGGAGAAGGTGGAGAAGGGATGGAGAAGGTGGAAAAGGGACGGAGAAGGGATGGAGAAGGTGGAGAAGATGGAGAAGGGATGGAGATGGTGGAGAAGGGATGGAGAAGGTGGAGAAGGGCTGGAGAAGGTGGAGAAGGTGGAGAAGGTGGAGAAGGTGGAGAAGGGATGGAGAAGGTGGAAAAGGGACGGAGAAGGGATGGAGAAGGTGGAGAAGATGGAGAAGGGATGGAGATGGTGGAGAAGGGATGGAGAAGGTGGAGAAGGGCTGGAGAAGGTGGAGAAGGTGGAGAAGGTGGAGAAGGTGGAGAAGGGATGGAGAAGGTGGAAAAGGGACGGAGAAGGGATGGAGAAGGTGGAGAAGATGGAGAAGGGATGGAGATGGTGGAGAAGGGATGGAGAAGGTGGAGAAGGGCTGGAGAAGGTGGAGAAGGTGGAGAAGGTGGAGAAGGTGGAGAAGGGATGGAGAAGGTGGAAAAGGGACGGAGAAGGGATGGAGAAGGTGGAGAAGATGGAGAAGGGATGGAGATGGTGGAGAAGGGATGGAGAAGGTGGAGAAGGGCTGGAGAAGGTGGAGAAGGTGGAGAAGGTGGAGAAGGTGGAGAAGGGATGGAGAAGGTGGAAAAGGGACGGAGAAGGGATGGAGAAGGTGGAGAAGATGGAGAAGGGATGGAGATGGTGGAGAAGGGATGGAGAAGGTGGAGAAGGGCTGGAGAAGGTGGAGAAGGTGGAGAAGGTGGAGAAGGTGGAGAAGGGATGGAGAAGGTGGAAAAGGGACGGAGAAGGGATGGAGAAGGTGGAGAAGATGGAGAAGGGATGGAGATGGTGGAGAAGGGATGGAGAAGGTGGAGAAGGGCTGGAGAAGGTGGAGAAGGTGGAGAAGGTGGAGAAGGTGGAGAAGGGATGGAGAAGGTGGAAAAGGGACGGAGAAGGGATGGAGAAGGTGGAGAAGATGGAGAAGGGATGGAGATGGTGGAGAAGGGATGGAGAAGGTGGAGAAGGGCTGGAGAAGGTGGAGAAGGTGGAGAAGGTGGAGAAGGTGGAGAAGGGATGGAGAAGGTGGAAAAGGGACGGAGAAGGGATGGAGAAGGTGGAGAAGATGGAGAAGGGATGGAGATGGTGGAGAAGGGATGGAGAAGGTGGAGAAGGGCTGGAGAAGGTGGAGAAGGTGGAGAAGGTGGAGAAGGTGGAGAAGGGATGGAGAAGGTGGAAAAGGGACGGAGAAGGGATGGAGAAGGTGGAGAAGATGGAGAAGGGATGGAGATGGTGGAGAAGGGATGGAGAAGGTGGAGAAGGGCTGGAGAAGGTGGAGAAGGTGGAGAAGGTGGAGAAGGTGGAGAAGGGATGGAGAAGGTGGAAAAGGGACGGAGAAGGGATGGAGAAGGTGGAGAAGATGGAGAAGGGATGGAGATGGTGGAGAAGGGATGGAGAAGGTGGAGAAGGGCTGGAGAAGGTGGAGAAGGTGGAGAAGGTGGAGAAGGTGGAGAAGGGATGGAGAAGGTGGAAAAGGGACGGAGAAGGGATGGAGAAGGTGGAGAAGATGGAGAAGGGATGGAGATGGTGGAGAAGGGATGGAGAAGGTGGAGAAGGGCTGGAGAAGGTGGAGAAGGTGGAGAAGGTGGAGAAGGTGGAGAAGGGATGGAGAAGGTGGAAAAGGGACGGAGAAGGGATGGAGAAGGTGGAGAAGATGGAGAAGGGATGGAGATGGTGGAGAAGGGATGGAGAAGGTGGAGAAGGGCTGGAGAAGGTGGAGAAGGTGGAGAAGGTGGAGAAGGTGGAGAAGGGATGGAGAAGGTGGAAAAGGGACGGAGAAGGGATGGAGAAGGTGGAGAAGATGGAGAAGGGATGGAGATGGTGGAGAAGGGATGGAGAAGGTGGAGAAGGGCTGGAGAAGGTGGAGAAGGTGGAGAAGGTGGAGAAGGTGGAGAAGGGATGGAGAAGGTGGAAAAGGGACGGAGAAGGGATGGAGAAGGTGGAGAAGATGGAGAAGGGATGGAGATGGTGGAGAAGGGATGGAGAAGGTGGAGAAGGGCTGGAGAAGGTGGAGAAGGTGGAGAAGGTGGAGAAGGTGGAGAAGGGATGGAGAAGGTGGAAAAGGGACGGAGAAGGGATGGAGAAGGTGGAGAAGATGGAGAAGGGATGGAGATGGTGGAGAAGGGATGGAGAAGGTGGAGAAGGGCTGGAGAAGGTGGAGAAGGTGGAGAAGGTGGAGAAGGTGGAGAAGGGATGGAGAAGGTGGAAAAGGGACGGAGAAGGGATGGAGAAGGTGGAGAAGATGGAGAAGGGATGGAGATGGTGGAGAAGGGATGGAGAAGGTGGAGAAGGGCTGGAGAAGGTGGAGAAGGTGGAGAAGGTGGAGAAGGTGGAGAAGGGATGGAGAAGGTGGAAAAGGGACGGAGAAGGGATGGAGAAGGTGGAGAAGATGGAGAAGGGATGGAGATGGTGGAGAAGGGATGGAGAAGGTGGAGAAGGGCTGGAGAAGGTGGAGAAGGTGGAGAAGGTGGAGAAGGTGGAGAAGGGATGGAGAAGGTGGAAAAGGGACGGAGAAGGGATGGAGAAGGTGGAGAAGATGGAGAAGGGATGGAGATGGTGGAGAAGGGATGGAGAAGGTGGAGAAGGGCTGGAGAAGGTGGAGAAGGTGGAGAAGGTGGAGAAGGTGGAGAAGGGATGGAGAAGGTGGAAAAGGGACGGAGAAGGGATGGAGAAGGTGGAGAAGATGGAGAAGGGATGGAGATGGTGGAGAAGGGATGGAGAAGGTGGAGAAGGGCTGGAGAAGGTGGAGAAGGTGGAGAAGGTGGAGAAGGTGGAGAAGGGATGGAGAAGGTGGAAAAGGGACGGAGAAGGGATGGAGAAGGTGGAGAAGATGGAGAAGGGATGGAGATGGTGGAGAAGGGATGGAGAAGGTGGAGAAGGGCTGGAGAAGGTGGAGAAGGTGGAGAAGGTGGAGAAGGTGGAGAAGGGATGGAGAAGGTGGAAAAGGGACGGAGAAGGGATGGAGAAGGTGGAGAAGATGGAGAAGGGATGGAGATGGTGGAGAAGGGATGGAGAAGGTGGAGAAGGGCTGGAGAAGGTGGAGAAGGTGGAGAAGGTGGAGAAGGTGGAGAAGGGATGGAGAAGGTGGAAAAGGGACGGAGAAGGGATGGAGAAGGTGGAGAAGATGGAGAAGGGATGGAGATGGTGGAGAAGGGATGGAGAAGGTGGAGAAGGGCTGGAGAAGGTGGAGAAGGTGGAGAAGGTGGAGAAGGTGGAGAAGGGATGGAGAAGGTGGAAAAGGGACGGAGAAGGGATGGAGAAGGTGGAGAAGATGGAGAAGNGCGGGGACGGGGACGCGACCGGGGAGGGGGGGGACGGGGACGGACACAGACTGCGCCGCAGGAGAGGTGACGGGGAGCCGGGGGACGCGGGGACGGCGCCGCAGGAGAGGTGACGGCAAGTCGGGGGACACACGGACTGCACTGTGGGCAGGGGGACACAGTGACACCAAGCTAGGGGACACACGGACTGCACTGTGGGCAGGGGGACACAGTGACACCAAGCCGGGGACACACGGACTGCGCTGCGGGCAGGGGGACAAGGGGACACCACTCCAAGGGACACATGGACTGCACTCTGGGCAGGAGGACATGGTGACACTGAGCCAGGGGACACAGTGATGCCACCCCAGGGGACACACGGACTGCGCTGCGGGCAGGGGGACACGGTGACACTGAGCCAGGGGACACAGTGATGCCACCCCAGGGGACACCGGGACTGCACTGTGGGCAGGGGGATGAGGGGACACCACTCCAAGGGACGCATGGACTGCACTCTGGGCAGGAGGACACCGTGACACTGAGCCAGGGGACAAGGTGACATCACCCCAGGGGACACAGAGACTGTGCTGCGGGCAGGGGGACGAGGGGACACTGAGCCAGGGGACATGGTGATGCCACACCAGGGGACACACGGACTGTGCTGCGGGCAGGGGGACGAGGGGACACTGAGCCAGGGGACATGGTGATGCCACACCAGGGGACACACGGACTGTGCTGCGGGCAGGGGGACGAGGGGACACTGAGCCAGGGGACATGGTGATGCCACACCAGGGGACACACGGACTGTGCTGCGGGCAGGGGGACGAGGGGACACTGAGCCAGGGGACATGGTGATGCCACACCAGGGGACACACGGACTGTGCTGCGGGCAGGGGGACGAGGGGACACTGAGCCAGGGGACATGGTGATGCCACACCAGGGGACACACGGACTGTGCTGCGGGCAGGGGGACGAGGGGACACCACCCCAAGGGACATATGGACTGTGCTGTGGGTAGGGGGACACAGTGACACTGAGCCAGGGGACACAGAGACTGTGCAGTGGGCAGGGGGACACGGTGACACCAAACCAGGGGACCTACGGACCACGCTGCAGGGGGACACAGTGATGCCACACCAGGGGACATACAGACTGTGCTGTGGGCAGGAGGACACGGTGACACTGAGCCAGGGGACAAGGTGACACCACGCCAGGGGATGTATGGACTGCACCGTGGGCACGGGGACGAGGTGACATCACACCAGGGGACACACAGACTGTGCCACAGGCAGGACACGGTGACACTGAGCCAGGGGACAAGGTGACACCACGCCAGGGGATGTATGGACTGCACCGTGGGCATGGGGACGAGGTGACATCACACCAGGGGACACACGGAGTGGGCAGTGGGCAGGGGGACGAGGTGACACCACACCAGGGACACAGACTGCACCGTGGGCAGCGGGACAAGGTGACACTACACCAGGGGACACACGGAGTGTGCCCCAGGCAGGTGGACAGGGTGACACTACAGCGGGGGACACGGGGACTATGCTGCAGGCAGGGGGACGAGGTGACGCCACCCCCCAGGGGACACACGGACTGTGCCACAGGGGGACACGGTGATGCCACCCCCAGGGACACGGACTGTGCCACAGGGGGACACAATGATGCCACCCCCCAGGGGACACACGGACTGTGCCACAGGGGGACACGGTGGTGCCACCCCCGGGGACACACGGACTGTGCCACAGGGGGACGAGGTGACACTAAGCCACGCCGGACACCACTGCGCTTCCCGTGGCCCCCAGGGGACAGTGGGGCAGGACCTCGGTGACCCCCACAGGGGTCGGGCCCTATAGATGTATA
>VUYV01001754.1:0-11007 GCA_008711295.1 Anarhynchus alexandrinus | reverse complement strand
GGGGGTGCCGCCGGCCGGCGGGGGGGATGGGGACACTGAGGCACGGGGGGGGACAGGGCTGCGGGGTGTGGGATTTGGGATTCGGGACGCAGGATGTAGGATTCGGGGTATAGGGTAGAGGATATAGGGTGCGGGATGTAGGATGCGGGATGCAGGATTTGGGGTGCAGGGTGCGGGATGTGGGATGCAGGAGGTAGGATATGGGTTGTAGGATTTGGGATGCGGGATTTGGGGTGCAGGATGCAGGATGTAGGATTCGGGGTATAGGGTAGAGGATATAGGGTGCGGGATGAAGGATGTGGGATGCAGGATTTGGGGTGCAGGATGTGGGATGTAGGAGGTAGGCTGTGGTTTGTAGGATTCAGGATGCGGGATATAGGGTGCAGGATGTAGGATGTAGGATGCGGGATTTGGGGTGCAGGGTGCAGGATGCGGGATGTGGGATGCAGGAGGTAAGATATGGGTTGTAGGATTCGGGATGTGGGATATAGGATGGGGGATGTAGTATGCAGGATGCAGGATTTGGGATGCCAGAAATAGGATGCAGGATATAGGATGCGGGATGTAGGATGCGGGATGTGGGATGCAGGAGGTAGGATGTGGGATATAGGATGTGGGATGCAGGATGCAGGATATAGGGTGCGGGATGCAGGATTCAGGACGTGTGATGTGGGATGTGGGATGCAGGATGCGGGATATAGGGTGTGGGATGCAGGATTCGGGCTGTGGCTTGTAGGATTTGGGGTGCAGGTTATAGGATGCAGGAGGTATGATGTGGAATGTGGGATGCAGGAGGTAGGATGTGGGATATAGGATGTGGGATGCAGGATGCAGGATATAGGGTGCGGGATGCAGGATTCGGGACGTGAGATGTGGGATGCGGGATATAGGGTGCAGCATGTAGGATTCAGGACGTGTGATGTGGGATGTGGGATGCAGGATGCGGGATATAGGGTGCGGGATGTAGGATTTGGGACGTGTGATGTGGGATGTGGGATGCAGGATGCAGGATATAGGGTGTGGGATGTAGGATTCGGGACGTGTGATGTGGGATGTGGGGTGCAGGATGCGGGATATAGGGTGTGGGATGTAGGATTTGGGACGTGTGATGTGGGATGTGGGGTGCAGGATGCGGGATATAGGGTGTGGGATGTAGGATTCGGGACGTGTGATGCAGGATGTGGGATATAGGGTGCGGGATGAGGGATTTGGGACGTGTGATGTGGGATGTGGGATGCAGGATGCGGGATATAGGGTGCGGGATGTAGGATTCGGGACGTGTGATGCGGGATGTGGGATATAGGGTGCAGGATGTAGGATGTGGGACGTGTGATGCGGGATGTGGGATGCAGGATGCGGGATATAGGGTGCGGGATGTAGGATTCGGGACGTGTGATGCGGGATGTGGGATATAGGGTGCAGGATGTAGGATGTGGGACGTGTGATGCGGGATGTGGGATGCAGGATGCGGGATATAGGGTGCGGGATGTAGGATTCGGGACGTGTGATGCGGGATGTGGGATATAGGGTGCAGGATGTAGGATGTGGGACGTGTGATGCGGGATGTGGGATGCAGGATGCGGGATATAGGGTGCGGGATGTAGGATTCGGGACGTGTGATGCGGGATGTGGGATATAGGGTGCAGGATGTAGGATGTGGGACGTGTGATGCGGGATGTGGGATGCAGGATGCGGGATATAGGGTGCGGGATGTAGGATTCGGGACGTGTGATGCGGGATGTGGGATATAGGGTGCAGGATGTAGGATGTGGGACGTGTGATGCGGGATGTGGGATGCAGGATGCGGGATATAGGGTGCGGGATGTAGGATTCGGGACGTGTGATGCGGGATGTGGGATATAGGGTGCAGGATGTAGGATGTGGGACGTGTGATGCGGGATGTGGGATGCAGGATGCGGGATATAGGGTGCGGGATGTAGGATTCGGGACGTGTGATGCGGGATGTGGGATATAGGGTGCAGGATGTAGGATGTGGGACGTGTGATGCGGGATGTGGGATGCAGGATGCGGGATATAGGGTGCGGGATGTAGGATTCGGGACGTGTGATGCGGGATGTGGGATATAGGGTGCAGGATGTAGGATGTGGGACGTGTGATGCGGGATGTGGGATGCAGGATGCGGGATATAGGGTGCGGGATGTAGGATTCGGGACGTGTGATGCGGGATGTGGGATATAGGGTGCAGGATGTAGGATGTGGGACGTGTGATGCGGGATGTGGGATGCAGGATGCGGGATATAGGGTGCGGGATGTAGGATTCGGGACGTGTGATGCGGGATGTGGGATATAGGGTGCAGGATGTAGGATGTGGGACGTGTGATGCGGGATGTGGGATGCAGGATGCGGGATATAGGGTGCGGGATGTAGGATTCGGGACGTGTGATGCGGGATGTGGGATATAGGGTGCAGGATGTAGGATGTGGGACGTGTGATGCGGGATGTGGGATGCAGGATGCGGGATATAGGGTGCGGGATGTAGGATTCGGGACGTGTGATGCGGGATGTGGGATATAGGGTGCAGGATGTAGGATGTGGGACGTGTGATGCGGGATGTGGGATGCAGGATGCGGGATATAGGGTGCGGGATGTAGGATTCGGGACGTGTGATGCGGGATGTGGGATATAGGGTGCAGGATGTAGGATGTGGGACGTGTGATGCGGGATGTGGGATGCAGGATGCGGGATATAGGGTGCGGGATGTAGGATTCGGGACGTGTGATGCGGGATGTGGGATATAGGGTGCAGGATGTAGGATGTGGGACGTGTGATGCGGGATGTGGGATGCAGGATGCGGGATATAGGGTGCGGGATGTAGGATTCGGGACGTGTGATGCGGGATGTGGGATATAGGGTGCAGGATGTAGGATGTGGGACGTGTGATGCGGGATGTGGGATGCAGGATGCGGGATATAGGGTGCGGGATGTAGGATTCGGGACGTGTGATGCGGGATGTGGGATATAGGGTGCAGGATGTAGGATGTGGGACGTGTGATGCGGGATGTGGGATGCAGGATGCGGGATATAGGGTGCGGGATGTAGGATTCGGGACGTGTGATGCGGGATGTGGGATATAGGGTGCAGGATGTAGGATGTGGGACGTGTGATGCGGGATGTGGGATGCAGGATGCGGGATATAGGGTGCGGGATGTAGGATTCGGGACGTGTGATGCGGGATGTGGGATATAGGGTGCAGGATGTAGGATGTGGGACGTGTGATGCGGGATGTGGGATGCAGGATGCGGGATATAGGGTGCGGGATGTAGGATTCGGGACGTGTGATGCGGGATGTGGGATATAGGGTGCAGGATGTAGGATGTGGGACGTGTGATGCGGGATGTGGGATGCAGGATGCGGGATATAGGGTGCGGGATGTAGGATTCGGGACGTGTGATGCGGGATGTGGGATATAGGGTGCAGGATGTAGGATGTGGGACGTGTGATGCGGGATGTGGGATGCAGGATGCGGGATATAGGGTGCGGGATGTAGGATTCGGGACGTGTGATGCGGGATGTGGGATATAGGGTGCAGGATGTAGGATGTGGGACGTGTGATGCGGGATGTGGGATGCAGGATGCGGGATATAGGGTGCGGGATGTAGGATTCGGGACGTGTGATGCGGGATGTGGGATATAGGGTGCAGGATGTAGGATGTGGGACGTGTGATGCGGGATGTGGGATGCAGGATGCGGGATATAGGGTGCGGGATGTAGGATTCGGGACGTGTGATGCGGGATGTGGGATATAGGGTGCAGGATGTAGGATGTGGGACGTGTGATGCGGGATGTGGGATGCAGGATGCGGGATATAGGGTGCGGGATGTAGGATTCGGGACGTGTGATGCGGGATGTGGGATATAGGGTGCAGGATGTAGGATGTGGGACGTGTGATGCGGGATGTGGGATGCAGGATGCGGGATATAGGGTGCGGGATGTAGGATTCGGGACGTGTGATGCGGGATGTGGGATATAGGGTGCAGGATGTAGGATGTGGGACGTGTGATGCGGGATGTGGGATGCAGGATGCGGGATATAGGGTGCGGGATGTAGGATTCGGGACGTGTGATGCGGGATGTGGGATATAGGGTGCAGGATGTAGGATGTGGGACGTGTGATGCGGGATGTGGGATGCAGGATGCGGGATATAGGGTGCGGGATGTAGGATTCGGGACGTGTGATGCGGGATGTGGGATATAGGGTGCAGGATGTAGGATGTGGGACGTGTGATGCGGGATGTGGGATGCAGGATGCGGGATATAGGGTGCGGGATGTAGGATTCGGGACGTGTGATGCGGGATGTGGGATATAGGGTGCAGGATGTAGGATGTGGGACGTGTGATGCGGGATGTGGGATGCAGGATGCGGGATATAGGGTGCGGGATGTAGGATTCGGGACGTGTGATGCGGGATGTGGGATATAGGGTGCAGGATGTAGGATGTGGGACGTGTGATGCGGGATGTGGGATGCAGGATGCGGGATATAGGGTGCGGGATGTAGGATTCGGGACGTGTGATGCGGGATGTGGGATATAGGGTGCAGGATGTAGGATGTGGGACGTGTGATGCGGGATGTGGGATGCAGGATGCGGGATATAGGGTGCGGGATGTAGGATTCGGGACGTGTGATGCGGGATGTGGGATATAGGGTGCAGGATGTAGGATGTGGGACGTGTGATGCGGGATGTGGGATGCAGGATGCGGGATATAGGGTGCGGGATGTAGGATTCGGGACGTGTGATGCGGGATGTGGGATATAGGGTGCAGGATGTAGGATGTGGGACGTGTGATGCGGGATGTGGGATGCAGGATGCGGGATATAGGGTGCGGGATGTAGGATTCGGGACGTGTGATGCGGGATGTGGGATATAGGGTGCAGGATGTAGGATGTGGGACGTGTGATGCGGGATGTGGGATGCAGGATGCGGGATATAGGGTGCGGGATGTAGGATTCGGGACGTGTGATGCGGGATGTGGGATATAGGGTGCAGGATGTAGGATGTGGGACGTGTGATGCGGGATGTGGGATGCAGGATGCGGGATATAGGGTGCGGGATGTAGGATTCGGGACGTGTGATGCGGGATGTGGGATATAGGGTGCAGGATGTAGGATGTGGGACGTGTGATGCGGGATGTGGGATGCAGGATGCGGGATATAGGGTGCGGGATGTAGGATTCGGGACGTGTGATGCGGGATGTGGGATATAGGGTGCAGGATGTAGGATGTGGGACGTGTGATGCGGGATGTGGGATGCAGGATGCGGGATATAGGGTGCGGGATGTAGGATTCGGGACGTGTGATGCGGGATGTGGGATATAGGGTGCAGGATGTAGGATGTGGGACGTGTGATGCGGGATGTGGGATGCAGGATGCGGGATATAGGGTGCGGGATGTAGGATTCGGGACGTGTGATGCGGGATGTGGGATATAGGGTGCAGGATGTAGGATGTGGGACGTGTGATGCGGGATGTGGGATGCAGGATGCGGGATATAGGGTGCGGGATGTAGGATTCGGGACGTGTGATGCGGGATGTGGGATATAGGGTGCAGGATGTAGGATGTGGGACGTGTGATGCGGGATGTGGGATGCAGGATGCGGGATATAGGGTGCGGGATGTAGGATTCGGGACGTGTGATGCGGGATGTGGGATATAGGGTGCAGGATGTAGGATGTGGGACGTGTGATGCGGGATGTGGGATGCAGGATGCGGGATATAGGGTGCGGGATGTAGGATTCGGGACGTGTGATGCGGGATGTGGGATATAGGGTGCAGGATGTAGGATGTGGGACGTGTGATGCGGGATGTGGGATGCAGGATGCGGGATATAGGGTGCGGGATGTAGGATTCGGGACGTGTGATGCGGGATGTGGGATATAGGGTGCAGGATGTAGGATGTGGGACGTGTGATGCGGGATGTGGGATGCAGGATGCGGGATATAGGGTGCGGGATGTAGGATTCGGGACGTGTGATGCGGGATGTGGGATATAGGGTGCAGGATGTAGGATGTGGGACGTGTGATGCGGGATGTGGGATGCAGGATGCGGGATATAGGGTGCGGGATGTAGGATTCGGGACGTGTGATGCGGGATGTGGGATATAGGGTGCAGGATGTAGGATGTGGGACGTGTGATGCGGGATGTGGGATGCAGGATGCGGGATATAGGGTGCGGGATGTAGGATTCGGGACGTGTGATGCGGGATGTGGGATATAGGGTGCAGGATGTAGGATGTGGGACGTGTGATGCGGGATGTGGGATGCAGGATGCGGGATATAGGGTGCGGGATGTAGGATTCGGGACGTGTGATGCGGGATGTGGGATATAGGGTGCAGGATGTAGGATGTGGGACGTGTGATGCGGGATGTGGGATGCAGGATGCGGGATATAGGGTGCGGGATGTAGGATTCGGGACGTGTGATGCGGGATGTGGGATATAGGGTGCAGGATGTAGGATGTGGGACGTGTGATGCGGGATGTGGGATGCAGGATGCGGGATATAGGGTGCGGGATGTAGGATTCGGGACGTGTGATGCGGGATGTGGGATATAGGGTGCAGGATGTAGGATGTGGGACGTGTGATGCGGGATGTGGGATGCAGGATGCGGGATATAGGGTGCGGGATGTAGGATTCGGGACGTGTGATGCGGGATGTGGGATATAGGGTGCAGGATGTAGGATGTGGGACGTGTGATGCGGGATGTGGGATGCAGGATGCGGGATATAGGGTGCGGGATGTAGGATTCGGGACGTGTGATGCGGGATGTGGGATATAGGGTGCAGGATGTAGGATGTGGGACGTGTGATGCGGGATGTGGGATGCAGGATGCGGGATATAGGGTGCGGGATGTAGGATTCGGGACGTGTGATGCGGGATGTGGGATATAGGGTGCAGGATGTAGGATGTGGGACGTGTGATGCGGGATGTGGGATGCAGGATGCGGGATATAGGGTGCGGGATGTAGGATTCGGGACGTGTGATGCGGGATGTGGGATATAGGGTGCAGGATGTAGGATGTGGGACGTGTGATGCGGGATGTGGGATGCAGGATGCGGGATATAGGGTGCGGGATGTAGGATTCGGGACGTGTGATGCGGGATGTGGGATATAGGGTGCAGGATGTAGGATGTGGGACGTGTGATGCGGGATGTGGGATGCAGGATGCGGGATATAGGGTGCGGGATGTAGGATTCGGGACGTGTGATGCGGGATGTGGGATATAGGGTGCAGGATGTAGGATGTGGGACGTGTGATGCGGGATGTGGGATGCAGGATGCGGGATATAGGGTGCGGGATGTAGGATTCGGGACGTGTGATGCGGGATGTGGGATATAGGGTGCAGGATGTAGGATGTGGGACGTGTGATGCGGGATGTGGGATGCAGGATGCGGGATATAGGGTGCGGGATGTAGGATTCGGGACGTGTGATGCGGGATGTGGGATATAGGGTGCAGGATGTAGGATGTGGGACGTGTGATGCGGGATGTGGGATGCAGGATGCGGGATATAGGGTGCGGGATGTAGGATTCGGGACGTGTGATGCGGGATGTGGGATATAGGGTGCAGGATGTAGGATGTGGGACGTGTGATGCGGGATGTGGGATGCAGGATGCGGGATATAGGGTGCGGGATGTAGGATTCGGGACGTGTGATGCGGGATGTGGGATATAGGGTGCAGGATGTAGGATGTGGGACGTGTGATGCGGGATGTGGGATGCAGGATGCGGGATATAGGGTGCGGGATGTAGGATTCGGGACGTGTGATGCGGGATGTGGGATATAGGGTGCAGGATGTAGGATGTGGGACGTGTGATGCGGGATGTGGGATGCAGGATGCGGGATATAGGGTGCGGGATGTAGGATTCGGGACGTGTGATGCGGGATGTGGGATATAGGGTGCAGGATGTAGGATGTGGGACGTGTGATGCGGGATGTGGGATGCAGGATGCGGGATATAGGGTGCGGGATGTAGGATTCGGGACGTGTGATGCGGGATGTGGGATATAGGGTGCAGGATGTAGGATGTGGGACGTGTGATGCGGGATGTGGGATGCAGGATGCGGGATATAGGGTGCGGGATGTAGGATTCGGGACGTGTGATGCGGGATGTGGGATATAGGGTGCAGGATGTAGGATGTGGGACGTGTGATGCGGGATGTGGGATGCAGGATGCGGGATATAGGGTGCGGGATGTAGGATTCGGGACGTGTGATGCGGGATGTGGGATATAGGGTGCAGGATGTAGGATGTGGGACGTGTGATGCGGGATGTGGGATGCAGGATGCGGGATATAGGGTGCGGGATGTAGGATTCGGGACGTGTGATGCGGGATGTGGGATATAGGGTGCAGGATGTAGGATGTGGGACGTGTGATGCGGGATGTGGGATGCAGGATGCGGGATATAGGGTGCGGGATGTAGGATTCGGGACGTGTGATGCGGGATGTGGGATATAGGGTGCAGGATGTAGGATGTGGGACGTGTGATGCGGGATGTGGGATGCAGGATGCGGGATATAGGGTGCGGGATGTAGGATTCGGGACGTGTGATGCGGGATGTGGGATATAGGGTGCAGGATGTAGGATGTGGGACGTGTGATGCGGGATGTGGGATGCAGGATGCGGGATATAGGGTGCGGGATGTAGGATTCGGGACGTGTGATGCGGGATGTGGGATATAGGGTGCAGGATGTAGGATGTGGGACGTGTGATGCGGGATGTGGGATGCAGGATGCGGGATATAGGGTGCGGGATGTAGGATTCGGGACGTGTGATGCGGGATGTGGGATATAGGGTGCAGGATGTAGGATGTGGGACGTGTGATGCGGGATGTGGGATGCAGGATGCGGGATATAGGGTGCGGGATGTAGGATTCGGGACGTGTGATGCGGGATGTGGGATATAGGGTGCAGGATGTAGGATGTGGGACGTGTGATGCGGGATGTGGGATGCAGGATGCGGGATATAGGGTGCGGGATGTAGGATTCGGGACGTGTGATGCGGGATGTGGGATATAGGGTGCAGGATGTAGGATGTGGGACGTGTGATGCGGGATGTGGGATGCAGGATGCGGGATATAGGGTGCGGGATGTAGGATTCGGGACGTGTGATGCGGGATGTGGGATATAGGGTGCAGGATGTAGGATGTGGGACGTGTGATGCGGGATGTGGGATGCAGGATGCGGGATATAGGGTGCGGGATGTAGGATTCGGGACGTGTGATGCGGGATGTGGGATATAGGGTGCAGGATGTAGGATGTGGGACGTGTGATGCGGGATGTGGGATGCAGGATGCGGGATATAGGGTGCGGGATGTAGGATTCGGGACGTGTGATGCGGGATGTGGGATATAGGGTGCAGGATGTAGGATGTGGGACGTGTGATGCGGGATGTGGGATGCAGGATGCGGGATATAGGGTGCGGGATGTAGGATTCGGGACGTGTGATGCGGGATGTGGGATATAGGGTGCAGGATGTAGGATGTGGGACGTGTGATGCGGGATGTGGGATGCAGGATGCGGGATATAGGGTGCGGGATGTAGGATTCGGGACGTGTGATGCGGGATGTGGGATATAGGGTGCAGGATGTAGGATGTGGGACGTGTGATGCGGGATGTGGGATGCAGGATGCGGGATATAGGGTGCGGGATGTAGGATTCGGGACGTGTGATGCGGGATGTGGGATATAGGGTGCAGGATGTAGGATGTGGGACGTGTGATGCGGGATGTGGGATGCAGGATGCGGGATATAGGGTGCGGGATGTAGGATTCGGGACGTGTGATGCGGGATGTGGGATATAGGGTGCAGGATGTAGGATGTGGGACGTGTGATGCGGGATGTGGGATGCAGGATGCGGGATATAGGGTGCGGGATGTAGGATTCGGGACGTGTGATGCGGGATGTGGGATATAGGGTGCAGGATGTAGGATGTGGGACGTGTGATGCGGGATGTGGGATGCAGGATGCGGGATATAGGGTGCGGGATGTAGGATTCGGGACGTGTGATGCGGGATGTGGGATATAGGGTGCAGGATGTAGGATGTGGGACGTGTGATGCGGGATGTGGGATGCAGGATGCGGGATATAGGGTGCGGGATGTAGGATTCGGGACGTGTGATGCGGGATGTGGGATATAGGGTGCAGGATGTAGGATGTGGGACGTGTGATGCGGGATGTGGGATGCAGGATGCGGGATATAGGGTGCGGGATGTAGGATTCGGGACGTGTGATGCGGGATGTGGGATATAGGGTGCAGGATGTAGGATGTGGGACGTGTGATGCGGGNGTTGGGGTGCTCCTGCCCTGGGGTGCTCCAGCCCCATGGAGCTGGGACGCTCTGGTCCCCTAAATCTGGGATGCGGTAGCCCGGGGATGCTCCGGTCCCACAGAGTTGGGGTGCTCCTGCCCTGGGGTGCTCCAGCCCCATGGAGCTGGGACGCTCCGGTCCCCTAAATCTGGGATGCAGTAGCCCTGGGACGCTCTGGTCCCACAGAGTTGGGATGCTCCGGTCCCCTAAATCTGGGATGCGGTAGCCCTGGGATGCTCTGGTCCCACAGAGTTGGGATGCTCTGGTCCCCTGAATCTGGGATGTGGTAGCCCTGGGATGCTCTGGTCCCATAAACCTGGGATGCGGTAGCCCTGGGATGCTCCGGTCCCCTAAATCTGGGATGCGGTAGCCCTGGGATGCTCCGGTCCCACAGAGAGAGGAGGATCCGAGGTGGGGTCTGGAGAGAGGGGGGCGGGGTGGGACCGTGGGTCTTAACCTCTCCTTGGCGCCCCTCCGCCCTCACCCTCTGCCTCCCGCCCCTCTCGCAGCGCTGGAGGAGGAGGAGGCGAAGATCGGCGAGTACCGGCGGCTCCTGCGCGCCCTCCCCGCGGTGAACCGGGCCACGCTGAAGGCCCTCATCAACCACCTCTTCCGGTAGGGCGCGGGCGGCGGGGCCGCGCCACGGCCGACCCCCTTGGGGGGGTGGGGGGGACATCGTCCCGTCC
>VUYV01001688.1:0-11627 GCA_008711295.1 Anarhynchus alexandrinus | reverse complement strand
CCAGTGTGGAGAAGGCCCAGTTTTGGGTGGTGGCCCCTTTAGTGTGGGAGAAATTGGCAGATGTTCGGTATCCTTCCCCCGGCTGTTGGGAAAATGGCCGAAGGCGGTTTTGAGGCTGAGGAAAAGCCCTGAGGAAGGAAGCCCTGAGGAAAGCAAGAGGAAAGCCCTGAGCCCCAATTTTGGTGGGGCGATGAAATCAGTTCCCGGGGCCAGTGTGGAGAAGGCCCAGTTTTGGGTGGTGGCCCCTTTAGTGTGGGAGAAATTGGCAGATGTTCGGTATCCTTCCCCCGGCCGTTGGGAAAAGGGCCGAAGGCGGTTTTGAGGCTGAAGTCAAGAGGAAAGCCTTGAGCCCCAAGGTTGGTGGGGCGATGAAGGCAGTTCCCGGGGCCAGTGTGGAGAAGGCCCAGTTTTGGGTGGTGGCCCCTTTAGTGTGGGAGAAATTGGCAGATGTTCGGTATCCTTCCCCCGGCCGTTGGGAAAAGGGCCGAAGGCGGTTTTGAGGCTGAAGTCAAGAGGAAAGCCTTGAGCCCCAAGGTTGGTGGGGCGATGAAGGCAGTTCCCGGGGCCAGTGTGGAGAAGGCCCAGTTTTGGGTGGTGGCCCCTTTAGTGTGGGAGAAATTGGCAGATGTTCGGTATCCTTCCCCCGGCCGTTGGGAAAAGGGCCGAAGGCGGTTTTGAGGCTGAAGACAAGAGGAAAGCCCTGAGCCGCAAGGCTGGAGGGGCGATGAAAGCGTTTCGCGGGACCAGCGAGGACAAGGCCTAGTTTTGAATGCTGGCCCTTTTGTGTGGGAGAAATTGGTGGATGTTCTGTTCTTTGTCCGTGGCCGTTGGTAAAATGGCCGAAGGCTGTTTTGAGGCTGAAGTCAAGAGGAAAGCCCTGAGCCCCAGGGTTGGTGGGGCGATGAAGGCAGTTCCCGGGGCCAGAGAGGACAAGGCCCAGTTTTTGGTGCTGGCCTTTTTAGTGTGGGAGCAATTGGCGGATGTTCTGTATCTCTGCCCGTGGCCGTTGGGAAAATGGCCGAAGGCGGTATTGAGGCTGAAGTCAGAGGAAAGCCCTGAGCCCCAAGGCTGGAGGGGCGATGAAAGCGGTTCCCGGGGCCAGCGAGGACAAGGCCCAGTTTTGAGTGCTGGCCCCTTTTGTGTGGGAGCAATTGGCGGTTGTTCAGTTCTTTGCCCCCGGCCTTTGGGAAAATGGTTGAAGGTTGTTTTGAGGCTGAAGTCAAGAGGAAAACCCTGAGCCCCAAGGTTTGCTACGCGCGGAAAGCGGTTCCAGGGACCAGTGAGGCCAAGGCCCAGCTTTGCGTGCCGACCCCTTTGGTGTGGGCGCAATGGCTACATGATAGGTTATTTTGCCCCGGCAATTTTGAAAATGAGACACAGTGTTTTTGTGGCTGAAGTCCAGAGGTAAGCCCAGAGCCCCAAGGTTTGTTGGGCACTGAAAGCGGTTCCAGGGGCCAACGAGGCCAAGGCCCAACTTTGCATGCTAACCCCTTTCTTGTGGGAGTAATGGCTGGATGTTCGGTATTTACTTTGCCCCGGCATTTGGGAAAAAGAGAAACGGTGGTTTTTGAGGCTGAAGTACAAAGGCAAGCCCTGAGCCCCAAGGCTTGTTGGGCACTGAAAATGGTTTCAGGCACCAGCGAGGCTAAGGCACATCTCTGTGTGCCGGGCCCTTTGGTGTGGGAGCAATGGCTCAAGATTGAGCATTTTTGTCCCCGGCCATTGTGGAAAATAGGAAACTGTGGTTTTGGAGCTGAAGTCCAGAGGTAAGCCCAGAGCCCACATGTTTGTTAGGCGCTGAAAGCGGTTCTAGGGACCAATGAGGCCAAGGCCCATCTTTGCGTGCTGGACCCTTTGAGGAGGGAGTAATGGATGGAACATTCGGCATTATCTTCGTGCTGGCCGTTGGGAAAATGAGACACGGAGGTTTTTACAGATGAAATCCAGAGGTAAGCCCAGAGCCCCAATATTTGTGGGGCGCTGAAATCGATTCCAGGGACCAGCGAGTCAAAGGCCCAGCTTTGCATGCTGGCCCATTTGGTGTGTGAGAAATGGCTGGACTTTCGGCATTAAGTTCAACCCGGCCGTTGGGATAATGGGAAACAGTGGATTTTGTGCCTAAAGTACAGAGGCAAGCCCAGAGCCCCAAGGTTTGTTGGGCACTGAAAGCAGTTCCAGGGGCCAGCGAGGCCAAGGCCAAGCTCTGCGTGTCGGCCCCTTTGGTTTAGGCGCGATGGCTGTACATTGGGCATTTTTGTCCCCGGCCACTGAGGAAAATAGGAAACCGTGGTTTTGGAGCTGAAGTCCAGAGGTAAGCCAAGAGCCTCAAGGTTTGTTGGACACTGAAATCGGTTCCAGGGGCCAGCGAGGCCAAGGCCCAGCTTTGCGTGCCGGCCCCTTTGCTGTGGGAGTAATGGCTCGAAATTGGGTATTTTTGTCCCCCGCCACTGTAGAAAATAGGAAATCGTGGTTCTGCAGCTGAAGTCCAGAGGTAAGCCCAGAGCCCCAAGCTTTGTTGGGCACTGAAAGCCATTCCAGGGGCCAGCGAGGCCAAGGCCCAGCTTTACGTGCCAGCCCCTTTGGTGTGGGAGAAATGGCTGGACGTTCTCTATTTTCTTTGACTCGGCCTTTGGGAAGATAGGAAACTCTGATTTTGCAGCTGAAGTCCAGAGGTAAGCCCAGAGCCCCAAGTTTTGTTGGGCACTGAAAGCGGTTCCAGGGACCAGCGAGCCCAAGGCCCAGCTTCGCATGCTGGCCCTTTTGCTTTTGGAGTAATGGCTCGACATTGGGTATTTTTGTCCTCGGTTACTGGGGAAAAAAGGAAACTGTAGTTTTGCAGCTGAAGCCCAGAGGCAAGCCAAGAGGCCCAAGGTTTGTTGGGCACTGAAAGCGGTTCCAGGGGCCAGCGAGGCCAAGGGCTATCCTAGCGTGCCGGCCCCTTTGGTTTGGGAGAAATGGCTGGACGTTCAGTATTTTCTTTGAACATGCCATTGGGAAAATAGGAAACCGTGTTTTTTTGGAGCTGAAGTCCAGAGGTAAGCCCAGAGCCCCAAGGCTTGTTGGGCACTGAAAGCGGTTACAGTGACCCGTGAGTCCAGACCAATCTTTGCGTGCGGGCCCCTTTGGTGTGGGCGCAATGGCTCGATGTTTGTTCTTTTTGTCCGCTTTCCCAGAGGAAAATAGGAAACCGTGGATTTTGCAGCTGAAGTCCAGAGGTAAGCCCAGAGCCCCCAGGTTTGTTGCGCACTGAAAGTAGTTCCAGGGGCCAGCGAGACCTAAGCCCAGCTTTGCGTGCTGGCCCCTTTGGTGTGGGAGAAATGGCTGGACGTTTGGTATTTTCTTTGACCCGGCTGTTGGGAAAATAGGAAACCGTGTTTTTTTGCAGCTGAATTCCAGAGGTAAGCGCAGAGCCCCAAGGTGTGTTGGGCACTGAAAGCAGTTCCCGGGGCCAGCGAGGCCAAGGCCCAGCTCTACGTGTAGGCCCTTTTGCTGTGGGAGTAATGGCTCGAAATTGGGTATTTTTGTCACCAGCCATGGGGAAAAAAGGAGACTGTGGTTTTGCAGCTGAAGTCCAGAGGTAAGTCCAGAGCCCCAAGGCTTGTTGCGCACTGAAAGCGGTTCCAGGGGCCAGTGAGGCCTAGCCCAGCTTTGCGTGCTGGCCCCTTTGGTGTGGGCGCAATGGCTGGTCAGAGGGCATTTTGTCCCCGTCCACTGAGGAAAATAGGAAACCGTGGTTTTGGAGCTGAAGTCCAGAGGTAAGCGCAGAGCCCCAAGGTTTCTTGGGCACTGAAAGCGCTGCCAGGGACCAGCAAGGCCACGGCCCAGCTTTGCGTTTCGGCCCCTTTGGTGTGGGCCCAATGGCTCGATGTTGCGTAGTTTTGTCCCCGGCCATTGGGGAAAATAGGAAAATGGTTTTGCAGCTGAAGTCCAAAGGAAAGGCCTGAGCCCCCAGGTTTGTTGGGCACTGAAAGCGGTTCCAGGAACCAGCGTGGCCAAGGCCCAAATTCGCGTCCTAGTCCCTTTGGTGTGGGCGCAATGGCTCTACATTGGGCATTTTTGTCCCCAGCAATTGACGAAAAGAGGAAACCGTGTTTTTTGCACCTGAAGTCCAGATGTGAATCCCAAGGTTTGTTGAGCACTGAAAGTGGTTCCAGGGGCCAGAAAGGCCAAGGCCCATCCTAGTGTGCCGGTCCCCTTGGTGTGGGCGCAATGGCTCGGCGTTGGGTATTTTTGTCCCTAGCCATTGGGCAAAATAGGAAACCGTGTTTTTTGCAGCTGAAGTCCAGCATTAAGGCCATAGCCCCAAGCTTTGTTGGGCACTGAAAGCGGTTCCAGGGGCCAGCGAGGCCAAGGCCCAGCTTTGGTGGGGTCGCAATGGCTCAACATTGGGTATTTTTGTCCCCGGCTGCTGGGGAAAAGAGGAAACCGTGGTTTTTGCAGCTGAAGTCCAGACGTGAGCCCCAAGGTTTGTTGGGCACTGAAATCGGTTCCAGGGGCCAACAAGGCCAAGGCCCAGCTCTCTGTGCCGGCCCCTTTGGTGTGGGAGAAATGGCTGGACGTTAGGCATTGTCTTCGCCCCGGCTGTTGGGAAAGTGGGAAACAGAGGTTTTTGTGGCTGAAGTCCAGACGTAAGCCCAGAGCCCCAAGGGTTGTTGGGCACTGAAAGCGATTCCAGGGGCCAGCGAGGCCAAGGCCCAGCTCTACATGCCGGCAGCTGAAGTCCAGAGGTAAGCCCAAAGCCCCAAGGGTTGTTGGGCACTGAAAGCGATTCCAGGGGCCAGCGAGGCCAAGGCCCAGCTCTACATGCCGGCAGCTGAAGTCCAGAGGTAAGCCCAAAGCCCCAAGGGTTGTTGGGCACTGAAAGCGATTCCAGGGGCCAGCGAGGCCAAGGCCCAGCTCTACATGCCGGCAGCTGAAGTCCAGAGGTAAGCCCAAAGCCCCAAGGGTTGTTGGGCACTGAAAGCGATTCCAGGGGCCAGCGAGGCCAAGGCCCAGCTCTACATGCCGGCAGCTGAAGTCCAGAGGTAAGCCCAAAGCCCCAAGGGTTGTTGGGCACTGAAAGCGATTCCAGGGGCCAGCGAGGCCAAGGCCCAGCTCTACATGCCGGCAGCTGAAGTCCAGAGGTAAGCCCAAAGCCCCAAGGGTTGTTGGGCACTGAAAGCGATTCCAGGGGCCAGCGAGGCCAAGGCCCAACTTTGCATGCTAACCCCTTTTGTGTGGGAGAAATGGCTCAACATTGGGTATTTTTGTCCTCGGTTACTGGGAAAAATAGGAAACTGTGGTTTGCAGCTGAAGCCCAGAGGCAAGCCAAGAGGCCCAAGGTTTGTTGGGCACTGAAAGCGGTTCCAGGGACCAGCGAGGCCAAGGCCCAGCTCTACATGCCGGCCACATTGGTGTGGGAGTAATGCCTCGACATTGGGTATTTTTGTCCCCGGCTGCTGGGGAAAAGAGGAAACCGTGTTTTTTTGCAGCTGAAGTCCAGACATGAGCCCCCAGGTTTGTTGGGCACTGAAAGCGGTTCCAGGGGCTAGCAAGGCCAAGGCCCATTTTTGCGTGCCAGCCTCTTTGGTGTGAGCACAATGGCTCGACATTGGGTATTTTTCTCCCTGGCCACTGACAAAAATAGGATACCATGGTTTTGCAGCTGAAGTCCAGAGGCAAGACCAGAGCCACAAGGTTTGTTGGGCACTGAAAGCGGTTCCAGGGGCAGTGCGGCCAAGGCCCAACTTTGCGTTTCACCCTCTTTGATGGGGGTGCAATGGCTCAACATTGGGTATTTTTGTCCCCGGCTGCTGGGGAAAAGAGGAAACCGTGTTTTTTGCAGCTGAAGTCCAGACGTAAGCCCAGAGTCCCAAGGCTTGTTGGGCACTAAAAGCGGTTCCAGGGGCCAGCAAGGCCAAGGCCCATCGTTGCTTGCCGGCCCCTTTGGTATGGGCACTATGGCTCGATATTGGGTATTTTTGTCCCCAGCCTTTTGGAAAAATAGGAAAACGTGCTTTTTGCAGCTGAAGTCCAGAGGTAAGCCCAGAGCCCAAAGGTTTCTTGGGCACTGAAATTGGTTCCAGGGGCCAGCGAGGCCAAGGCCCATCGTTGCGTGCCGGCCCCTTTGGTATGGACACTATGGCTCGATATTTGGTATTTTTCTCCCTGGCATTTGGGGAAAATAGGAAACCGTGGTTTTTGCAGCTGAAGTCCAGAGGTAAGCCCAGAGCCCCAAGGTTTCTTGGGCACTGAAAGCGGTTCCAGGGGCCAGCGAGGCCAAGGCCCAGCTTCGCGTGCCGGCCCCTTTGCTGTAGGAGTAATGGCTCGACATTGGATATTTTTGTCCCCGGCCACTGAGGAAAATAGGAAAACGTGTTTTTTGCAGCTGAAGTCCAGAGGTAAGTCCAGAGCCCCAAGGTTTGGGCTCCGAAATTACTTCCAGGGATAAGCGAGTCAAAGGCCCAGTTTTGCGCTCTGGCCTCTTTGGTGTGGGCGCAATGGCTCGACATTGGGCATTTTTGTCCCTAGCCATAGGGGAACATAAGAAACCGAGGTTTTTGCAGCTGAAGTGCAGGAGTAAGCCCATAGCCCCAAGGTTTGTTGGGCACTGAAAGCGGTTCCAGGGGCCGGCGAGGCCAAGGCCCAGCTTTGCGTGCTAGCCCCTTTGGTGTGGAGAAATGGCTGGACTTCGGGCATTTCTGTCCCCAGCCTTTCGGAAAAATAGGAAAACGTGCTTTTTGTAGCTGAAGTCCAGAGGTAAGCCCAGAGCCTCAAGGTTTGTTGGGCACTGAAAGAGGTTCAGGGGCCAGCGAGGCCAAGGCCCAGCTTTTTGTGCCATCCCGTTATTTGTGGGCGCAATGCCTTGACGTTGGGTATTTTTGTTCCCGGCTACTGGAGAACTTAGGAAACTGTGGTTTGGAGCTGAAGTCTAGAGGTAAGCCCAGAGCCCCAAGGTTTGGGCACTGAACTTGGTTCCCGGGACCAGCGAGTCAAAGGACCAGACTTCAGTTCTGGCCTCTTTGGTGTGGGCGCAATGGCTCGACATTGGGCATTTTTGTCCCTAGCCATAGGGGAACATAGGAAACGGAGGTTTTGCAGCTGAAGTCTAGCAGTAAGCCCATAGCCCCAAGGTTTGTTGGGCACTGAAAGCAGTTCCAGGGACCAGTAAGGCCAAGGCCCAGCTTCGCTTGCAGGCCCCTTTGCTGTGGGAGTAATGGGTCAACATTGGGTATTTTTGTCTTCGGTTACTGGGAAAAATAGGAAACTGTGGTTTGCAGCTGAAGTCCAGAGGCAAGACCAGAGCCCCAAGGTTTGTTGGGCACTGAAAGCAGTTCCAGGGACCAGTAAGGCCAAGGCCCAGCTTCGCTTGCAGGCCCCTTTGCTGTGGGAGTAATGGGTCAACATTGGGTATTTTTGTCCCCGGCTGCTGGTGAAAAGAGGAAACCGTGGTTTTTGCAGCTGAAGTTCAGAGGTAAGCCTAGAGCCCCAAGCTTTGTTGAGCACTGAAAGCGGTTCCAGGGTCCAGCGAGGCCAAGGCCCAGCTTTGCGTTTCACACTCTTTGGTGGGGGTGCAATGGCTCAACATTGGGTATTTTTGTCCCCGGCTGCTGGTGAAAAGAGGAAACCGTGGTTTTTGCAGCTGAAGTCGAGAGCCCCAAATTGTTGGGCACTGAAAACGGTTCCAGGGGCCAGTGAGGTCAAGTCCCAGCTTTGCGTTACGGCCCCTTTGCTGTGGGAGTAATGGCGCAACATTGGGTATTTTTGTCATCGGTTACTGGGGAAAATAGGAAACTGCGGTTTTGCACCTGAAGTCGAGAGGTAAGCCCAGAGCCCCAAGGCTTGTTGCGCACTGAAAGCGGTTCCAGGGGCCAGCAAGGCCAAGGCTCAGCTTTGCATACCGGCCCCTTTGGTGTGGGTGCAGTGGCTCTACGTTGGGTTTTTTTCTCCCTGGCAGATGGGGAAAATAGGAAACCGTCTTTTTGGAGCTGAAGTTCAAAGGTAAGCCCAGAGCCCCAAGGTGTGTTGGGTACTGAAATTGCTTCCAGGGGCCGGCAAGGCCAAGGCCCATCTTTGCGTGCTAGCCCCTTTGGTGTGGGCGCAATGGCTAGTCAGAGGGCATTTTGTCCCCGTCCACTGAGGAAAATAAGAAACAGTGGTTTTGCAGCTGAAGTCCAGAGGTAAGCCCAGAGCCCCAAAGTGTGTCGGGCACTGAAAGCGGTTCCACGGACCCGCGAGTCCAAGACATATCTTCGCGTCTTCGACCCTTTAGTGTGGGAGAAATGGCATGACGTTTACATTTTAGTCCCCGGCCCCTGAGGAAAATAGGAAAGAATGGTTTTGCAGCTGAAGTCCAGAGGTAAGCCCAGAGTCCCAAGGTTTCTTGGGCACTGAAATTGGTTCCAGGGGCCAGCGAGGCCAAGGCCCATTGTTGCATGCCGGCCCCTTTGGTGTGGGCACTGTGGCTCGACATTTGGTATTTTTCTCCCTGGCATTTGAAGAAAATAGGAAACCGTGGTTTTGCAGCTGAATTCCAGAGGTAAGCCCAGAGCCCCAAGGTTTGTTGGGCACTGAAAGCGGTTCCAGGGATAAGCGAGGCCAAGGCCCAGCTTCACGTGCTGGCCCCTTTGCTGTAGGAGTAATGGCTCAACATTGGGTATTTTTGTCCTCGGTTACTGGGAAAAATAGGAAACTGTGGTTTGCAGCTGAAGCCCAGAGGCAATCCAAGAGGCCCAAGGTTTGTTGGGCACTGAAAGAGGTTCCAGGGACCAGCGAGGCCAAGGCCCAGCTCTACATGCCGCACACTTTGGTGTGGGAGTAATGCCTCGACATTGAGTATTTTTGTCCTGGTTACTGGGAAAAATAGGAAACCGTGGTTTTGCAGCTGAAGTCCAGAGGCAAGCCCAGAGCCCCAAGGTGTGTTGGGCACTTAAAGTGGTTCCAGGGGCCAGCGAGGCCAAGGCCCAGCTTCGCGGGCCGGCCCCTTTGCTGTAGGAGTAATGGCTCGACATTGGATATTTTTGTCCCCGGCCACTGAGGAAAATAGGAAAACGTGTTTTTTGCAGCTGAAGTTCAGACGTAAGCCCAGAGCCCCCAGGTTTGTTGGGCACTGAAAGCGGTTCCAGGGGCCAGCAAGGCCAAGGCCCATCCTTGCGTGCAGGCCCCTTTGGTGTGGGCACAATAGCTCGACATGGGGTATTTTTCTCCCTGGCATTTGGGGAAAATAGGAAACCGTGGTTTTGGAGCTGAAGTCCAGAGGTAAGCGCAGAGCCCCAAGGTTTGGCCACTGAAATTGGTTCCAGGGACCAGCGAGTCAAAGGCACAGATTTGCGTTCTGGCCTCTTTGGTGTGGGGGCAATGGCTCGACGTTGGGCATTTTTGTCCCTAGCCATTGGGGAACATAGGAAACCGTGGTTTTGCAGCTGAAGTCCAGAGGCAAGCCCAGAGCCCCAAGGTGTGTTGGGCACAGAAAGCCGTTCCAGGAACCAGCAAGGCCAAGGCCCAGCTTCGCGTGCTGGCCCCTTTTGTGTGGGAGTAATGGGTCGACATTGAATGTTTTTGTCCTCGGTTACTGGGGAAAATTGGAAACCGTGTTTTTTTCAGCTGAAGTCAAGAGGTAAGCCTAGAGCCCCAAGGTGTGTTGGGCACAGAAAGCCGTTCCAGGGGCCAGCGAGGCCAAGGCCCAGCTTTGAATTCCTGCCCCTTTGGTGTGTGAGTAATGGCTGGGCGTTGGGCATTTTTGTCCCCAGCCATTGGGGAACATAGGAAACCGTGGTTTTGCAGCTGAAGTTCAGAGGTAAGCCCAGAGCCCCAAGGTTTGTTGGGCAGTGAAAGCGGTTCCAGGGACCAGCGAGGCCAAGGCCCAGCTCTACATGCCGGCCACATTGGTGTGGGAGTAATGCCTCGACATTGGGTATTTTTGTCCCCAGCGTCTGACGAAAATAGGTAAACATGGTTTTTTGCAGCTGAAGTCCAGAGGTAAGCCCAGAGCCACAAGGATTGTTGGGCACTGAAAGCAGTTCCAGGGACCAGCAAGGCCAAGGCCCAGCTTTGCGTTTCACCCTCTTTGGTGGGAGTGCTATGGCTCGACATTGGGTATTTCTCTCCCTGGCCACTGACGAAAATAGGAAACCGTGGTTTTTGCAGCTGAAGTCGAGAGGTAAGCCCAGAGCCCCAAGGCTTGTTGCGCACTGAAAGCGGTTCCAGGGGCCAGCGAGGCCAAGGCCCATCGTTGCGTGCGGGCCCCTTTGGTGTGGGCACTATGGCTCGACGTTGGGATTTTTTCTCCCTGGCAGTTGGGGAAAATAGGAAACGGTCTTTTTGGAGCTGAAGTCCAGACGTAAGCCCAGAGCCCCAAGGTTTCTTGGGCACTGAAATTGGTTCCTGGGGCCAGCGAGGCCAAGGCCCAGCTTTGCGTGACGGCCCCTTTGGTGTGAGAGTAATTGCTCGATTTTGGGTATTTTTGTCCCCGGCCACTGAAGAAAAACAGGAAAACGTGTTTTTTGCAGCTGAAGTCCAGAGGTAAGACCAGAGACCCAAGGTTTGTTGGGCACTGAAAATCATTACAGGGGCCAGCAGGGCCAAGGCCCAGCTTTGCGTGACGGCCCCTTTGGTGTGAGAGTAATTGCTCGATTTTGGGTATTTTTGTCCCCGGCCTGGCAGCTGAAGTCAAAAGGTAAGCCTAGAGCCCCAAGTTTTGGGCTCCGAAATTGTTTCCAGGGGCCAGCGAGGCCAAGGCCCAGCTTTGCGTGACGGCCCCTTTGGTGTGAGAGTAATTGCTCGATTTTGGGTATTTTTGTCCCCGGCCTGGCAGCTGAAGTCAAAAGGTAAGCCTAGAGCCCCAAGTTTTGGGCTCCGAAATTGTTTCCAGGGGCCAGCGAGGCCAAGGCCCAGCTTTGCGTGACGGCCCCTTTGGTGTGAGAGTAATTGCTCGATTTTGGGTATTTTTGTCCCCGGCCACTGAAGAAAAATAGGAAAACGTGTTTTTTGCAGCTGAAGTCCAGAGGTAAGCCATTAGTCCCATGGTCTGTTGGGCACTGAAAGCAGTTTCAGGGACCAGCGAGCCCAAGGCCCAGCTTTGCGTTCCTGCCCCTTTGCTGTGGGAGTAATGGCGCAACATTGGGTATTTTTGTCCTCGGTTACTGGGGAAAATAGGAAACTGCGGTTTTGCACCTGAAGTCGAGAGGTAAGCCCAGAGCCCCAAGGCTTGTTGCGCACTGAAAGCGGTTCCAGGGACCAGCAAGGCCAAGGCCCAGCTTTGCGTGCCAGCACATTTGGTGTGGGCGCAATGGCTCGACGTTGGCTATTTTTGTCCGCTTTCACTGAGGAAAGTAGGAAACTCTGATTTTGCAGCTGAAGTCCAGAGGTAAGCCCAGAGCCCCAAGGCTTGTTGGGCACAGCCTCTTTGCTGTGGCCGCAATGGCTCGATGTTGGGAATATTTGTCCCAGGCTACTGAAGAAAATAGGAAACCCTGGTTTGGCAGCTGAAGTCAAAAGGTAAGCCCAGAGCCCCAAGGTTTGTTGGGCACTGAAAGCGGTTCCTGGGGCCAGCGAGGCCAAGGCCCAGCTTTGAGTGCTGGCCGCTTGGTGTGGGCGCAAAGGCTCGACGTTGGGTATTTTGTCCGTGTCCTCTGAGGGAAATAGGAAAC
>VUYV01001660.1:0-12126 GCA_008711295.1 Anarhynchus alexandrinus | reverse complement strand
TCTTCTATATGTGAGCTTTATCTAGAGCTTGAATACCATCAGTAATTAAGAGCTGAAATAGTTGTATTGGGATAAACAACAGATTGACTCTGTATATCTTAGCCTTCATTTTTTTCTCTTTCGGTTTCTGCCATATTTAACTGAAATTATTAATCTCTATCAATGAACTGTCAGATAGACTTGTCCATGATCTTAGCTTTCTTTTTCTTAGTTTTCTCCAAGTGACTGTGTCTTGCTTGCATTGCTTGTCTCTTACGATAGTCAAGTTACTTGCTTATCCAGCAAGCTGGTATAAACCATTTAAATTTATGCTTGTACTGGACAGCAATCATACCACTTTTTCCAGGCCAAAATTAAAAAACAGTAAGAAGAGTACTCCCTCACCTTAATCTCTCACCGTTCACACAGGGCAACAAATTTCAATTGTGCAAAATATTTTTAAACAAAGTGCAGAAGCACAATCTAATGTAAGACACGGACTGGAATGTTAAGTTATCAGTCTGTCTAAAATCAATACATATTTCATGGATGCTGAAAAGAAATCAGCAAAACTCTTTACGATTAGAAGCATCATTTAACATGAACATTTACCTGATATTTTGCTGTTTCCTACACATTATAGTACAAGCTTCAGAAAAGCATCTCAATGGTTACAGTACATAATTTCTCATTAAAAACCTAGTAATAATAGGAACATCACAGGGCATAGTCCTGATATCTTAATATTTTTACTCTAGCCACATTTGTTACATATCCGGAGAACTCACTGACTAGAGCAGAAATTGTCTGGAAAAAATCTTCCCTAATTTTTGCATGCAAGAAATAGGTTTTCCATTTTTCACTCACGAACTTGTGAAAAACTCAAAATTCATGAAAGCGCAATCGCCCAAAGGTGCCATAAACAAATAAATAACTTCTATATCACTGTGGCATTAAATTGATGCATTAATTACTTCCTTCAGTCATTTTCCAGGGTAACTGAAGTACAATCAGATAGAAGGCTGGCTTCTCTTATTCCATATATGCTGATGCAAACAGACCAAGTGTGGTTAACTTTAAAAACGAAAAATAAGGGCCCCCTTCCTTCTGCCCTTCCCAAGCCTTTGAACAAGGTAATAATCTTCAACAAAAGTAATCAGAGGAGCAGTTTGCAAAGAAATGCATTCTCTGTAGAAAAGCAGAAACTCTATAGATGCAGTGTCACTCAGAGACAGCCGTACAATGTGTACAATATTTCTGCAGTCTGTAATGTAGCTGGTAAAACCTGGAAACATAGTTTCTAGAGAAAAAACGAGACTGGGAGTACTGGGTAAACTGCCTCCCATTAGCCAGCAAATAAACTGGCCAGCAAAATCATGACACTTTGGACCATACCAACAGAAAGTGGAATAAAGGAATTGGGGTTGAATGAGATGGTTCAGGCAGCTTGTACTTGGGAATAAGGCTGCCTGCTCTGCCAGCTGAAGGATAAGCAATAATACAAAGAAGTCTAATGGACCCTTGCCAAAACCCCTCTTTCTAAATGGCAACCTGAAAGCTTACTTCACATAAAAATCAATATAGCACTGTTCAAGATGAAATACAGTCAATTACCAAACAAACAGAGGTGCTTTTTTTGAACACGGGGGATTGTGTTTAAGGAAAATAAAATGGAAAATAACCTTGCAATAATACTGTATTCTAAGACTAGAGAATGTTTAACCTTTAAAAAAATAATTGGTTAACAGGCCAAACCACTGACCAGCATATATTTCACTTGGCAAACGGGAGCACATCATCAGGCAAGAAGGGGAGAGTGGCATTTGTAGATAATAAAAGCTGAGAAAGAGCTTGGGGTTGGTACAAACTCCATGCTACTTAATATATTGCAGATACATTTGCCCTGATAGCCTTCATCTGTTTGCATGGCCCCAGACAAAAAAAGAATCTCCTTTATTGCCCAGGATTATTTCTCTTCTTCTCTATTTCTGCTTCTTCAGAAAAACCACCTCCTATAAGTACATTCATAAATGTACCATGGTCCACATTAATTCCATTGTTTGCCACATAAGTCTCCTAAAAGGAGGTTGTTCAGACCTTTTTTTAATGGTGGAAAGGCTTTTCTAATTCCCAGCATAAATTTGTTTATGTCTGGTCTCTTGCCTGTCACCACGAGAAGCTTCTGCAAGCGTCTGATATTTTTATCTCTAAGAGGAGAATTACATTCCCTATCAGACCTTTCACTGCCAGGCTAAAGCCCTTTTCTGTAAGAAATCCTTCCACTTCCTGAAGAAGTGCTCCAGATGAATCCTCTACAGGGTATTGTACAATACCATTCATATTTTTAGATCTCTATTGATAAAAATCTTACCTAGTCTATCCCACAGTTAACTTGTTTCTTTTCAGAGTTTTATCCCATAAAGTATGGTCCTGCTATAATCAGCTTGTCCTGTCTTCTGTTGCTGTCACCAAAAGGCCCCCTACTCACAGCAAAAACTCCTACTACGTGTTAGCTTGTGGCTTTTAATCCTACCTCAATAGCATCATCTTCAAAGTTATCCACCTCGTCCTCTACAATAATCTCATCTCCCTTTCTGTGGTCAATGCTGCTGTCAATCCTCTTCCAGGCCTGGGACAAGAGGCAAGAAACAGATCTTATCAGGAGATGTCCAGGGGAGGGACACGGGCTCCTTACCATGTGCTTAAGCAGGGCTAGATCCAGGACAAGAGCAACAACCAACCATGAAGGAGAACAGCATGCAGCACAGGCATCCTAGGATGCACAGTGGGCACTCTGCTGATAAATTATATTGTTCTCAGACACAAAGAGTTACACAGATTTTTCTGAGGCAGTTCAATGTGGATACTTGCCTCCATTGCCGGAAACACAAATTTGTGGGTGCTTTCCGGCCACGTGACCATTATCAGCCCAGCTCTTCAGTGAGCGTTTCCTTATTTTACCGCAGGTTTGTTTTTGCCAATGTCTGGCTGTGTTGATGGCTATTACTTCACAGTATGCCCCCCTCTCCTGGAAAGCCATCCCAGCACATGAGGGAGGGTCCCAGGGCCTCCAGAAGTGGGAGCAGCTTTGACACCAAGCCTCCCCTCCCCCTTGGATGTCCTGGGCAAGACCTGGTGGGAATGGTGTCCTATAAAGCCACGAGGGTGAGAGCCTGCTGCATTGAGAATCGGTATCTCCACACAAACCCCCACTTTTCATTTTGTTTCTGTTATTACAAGGCAAGAACTAGAGATAGATGTTTTTCTTGGATTCAGGCAGAAAGTCCTCTGATGATACATGTTTACTTCTCCCAGACTCCAGATGTTTCCGATAAATACATTTTGGTTTTGTTTCTAATAGGAAAACCTAACCACTCTTAAGGCTTTGAAGGCAGAGGTGAACTGTGTCAAGCTTTATTGTGATTTATAGATAAGACTATTCAGTTTTATCACTGTCTGGTTAGATGGCGCTGCAGTACGTGACAGCCTGGTTTGAAATTTTCCCTCACCTTCTAGATAAGCCCAAACTCTTTTTTTTTTTTTTTCCCCTTGTAGATTGCAGGTGTGAAAGACAGAAAATGTAAAATTACTGGGAGCTTGGCACTAAAAAATAACGATCCATTACAGTGACATCATTAACTACTTCTATCTCTCTGTTATGAAACTCCAAAATGCATTTGGACAAAGAAGTCTGATATCATTGAGGGCATGTGGAGAGTCTGGAATAATGAGGAGCTGCAATATGAAAACACACAAAAGAGATTTCACCTTTCTTCCTGAGTTAATTATCTCTGACAGAGGAGGCAAGCTCAGAAATGGTATTTGCTGTTGTATGCAAGTATTTAATATCTCCTTAAAGAGTCAGCTTTGGAAAAAAAAAAAGTAATTTAACAAAAATAATTATGAGCACCGACTTTATCTGTGAAATTCCTTTTAAGACGTTTAAGTTTATTTTGAATTAACTGAGTACGAACATAACACCAGCAAGTGTCATAGGTCCATATGGGACATGTTAGGTACCGTGCCTTTCTTATAATCATATTGCAGAAGTTTCTACCCACAGCTTTTGCCAAGAGGACATTGGCTAGAAGTATATCTAAGGCCAATGTAAAAGTCTGGCTATACTTCCTAAAATGGAAAGCAGTAAAATAAGCATGCAATGTCACTGTCCAGCTTTCTAATTAGTGACTGACAAGTGTCTTTTTCAGAAATTATTACTTTAAGCTGTACAAACAGCAGAAATAAGTAGTGCCCTAATGTTTTTAAACTGCCACCCTCACTTTTCTTGTGTATTTATCCACTTATATCTCTATATACACTTCAAGAGCTAACCAAATTCTGCCAAAAATGCATTAGTCAGAAATTATTTACTATACCCCGATAAGATACATTAAGTGATGAAATAATGTTCTCACTGAATACTGTTAGACCAACCTTTCTCAGGATGTCTTATTCACTCTTGTCACCTTGGTATTTTCCCTTCCTGTATTCACTCTCATCTTCACATTCATGTAACAGACCGTGATGTACTCAAGTCAAAAATTTCCTGCTATATCCTTCCCTTGTTTTTCTGTTACTTTATCATTTTTTTATCTTTTTATTTTGTCTCTGCAGTGTCGTTTAGCTTGCTTTTTCATCCCATTTCTTCTTTCAGAAGCTTCTCTCAAAATCCTTATTGTCTTTTTCACAACTTATCAATCTTCCCTTCGCTTTCTCTTATCCACATCTATCTGCTGTCATATGTCCCCTGGTATTTTTTTTGGAGCATTTGTACGTGAGTTTCAGAAACGCTGTAGCCAGACCACCCCCAGAGGGAGCAGACCGTGAGAGAGGAGAGTCTCTCTGCCAGCAGGGGTGAAGATCCTGGTCCATGCAGCTGGGAGCTAGTGGGGGTCTCAGCCCTCCTGGGAATTCTGTTAAGCTATTTGTCCCATACCACACCTTCCTACAGTACCCTCTTCTCACCTGTTAATCGCAGTCACATACTATATTTTACCTGATACACTAACATGCTCCTGAGATAAAGCACCTGCAGGTGCATCCTATAGATTAAACTGGGGGTCCCCTGTGAACTCCTGCCTGAGCCTCTCTGCAGCAGTGGTGGTTGCAAAGGCAGATCAGGTGGAATTGCTCAGTCAGCAGGCAGAAAGCCACAGCAGATGGGCTATACATCTCCTTAGAGACTAATGTGCAACCTGAGAATAAAAATATGTATCACTAGGAATAAAAGCATCCACATTATATATGGTGTACTGAAATTTTCAGCATAACAAAGACCCGTATTTCAGGCCCGATTCTCATTCTTCCTGTATTTTAATTTTTATGGTCAGAAACAACTGAATCACCACAGAGCAGTGATTTAAACTTTGTCTCCACATCACGCATTAGTTTTGTGGTCCTTTCTATTTGACTATTAGCCTGCTCATTAGCTGTATTATGGCAGCCTCTGACTATCCCAGCAAGAGGCCAAAATGCTGTTCAATTTACAACGTGATCTTTTTGTACCATGTTTATTTTTACCATTGCATTATTTTCTTTCTTTATTTACACTCCCTGAGCTTCCATGGGCACTTTAGTGAGATGTGCTTTGACAGTCAGCTTTCTCTTTTTTGTCCATTGCTTTGGGTTGGTTTTTTTTTTTGTTGTTGTGGGTTTGGGTTTTTTTTTGTTTCTTTGTTTTTTTCCTAGAGTGATTATAGCAGCTTATGCCTGGAACTTGCCATCAGTGACACATCTAATCATTAGGTTGTTTTTCCATGCTCTGATATGACAGGAGGCATAGTTGTCTTTCTCCAGAGCAGATCAGTGACCCTTCCTATCATTTATTTATGCACGAACTGTTGAAGAATAGCAATAAAACAGAACAGTTTCTGAGAAATGCCAGGATTTCAGTTCCAGTTCTATTCATCAGTTCTTCTGTATATTTTTTTTTCCTGGTAAGTCCATGCAGAACACTACTTAAACGAATGGGATTTCTTATTATTTGTATACGTGAACCCCTACCTCCATCAAGGTTAAGATCCCTCCATATTAGACAATACATATTCGTATGGTAAGGACTTGTCTGCACTTTCAAGATTTTTGTAACACAAATAGATTACACAAAGAGAGTAAGAGGAGCAAAATGACATTGTCCCCACTATATCCCTCCGTGGGTGAGGCAGTGTGAAAGACCAGGTGGCATGAGAGAAATTGTAAAAGGGTTCAGTGGCATCGGTAAGACTTGCCCCAGGTGCACAGGGGCTAGCTCGGAACCCCCACCACCAAGATCATCTCCCTCTACAGCTGAAGGAAAACCTATCAGTAATTTACATTTGTTGTACTCTATGATAGGAAGTTACCAGCCTGAAATAGCTTTTTTTTGTGTTACTGTGTTGAGGCGAAGCGCCTCAGGGAGAGACACCTTTCCCCACAATTTGTAAGCTGAGGGGAAAATGCTATGGCAGACCGTAAATCACACTCCCAAACACGCTTGCCACTTCACAAATTTTGAGTAGATTCATAATATACTTAGTTTAGCTGGAGAGAGCACCACCTTTAAATACTTTTGAGGTGAGATGCCAGGGGATATCAGGAGTCTGAATAGGGGTAAGGCAGTGTACTGCAAAAATGGCAGCACCCATTGATTCTCTCCTGAAGCACCCAGTTCTGCTCCCTATAGCTGGAGCCCCGCCAAACGCCTGCCCTTCCGCAGCCGCCCTGATATTCATTATAAATCTGTTCTCACAGTCCTGACACTGACATTCTTAAAGCAAATCATCAGTTCTCCGGCATCTCCATTTTGTTTGACATCCGGCAAGACAATGAACCACTGTGACAAATTACTAACATCAGAAATCCCATCAAGGAATATTGTGACAAATAGAAACTCTGCAATTACTTCTTTCATAGCCCTCGACATCGTGTCTGCAAGTAGCATCAATCAGACCATTCAAGATACGATCAGACAGTCTCTGAAACCCCTTTGCACTCTCCAGATGTGCTGTTGCATGCTTTACTTATAGGGAAGTGTTACTAATTTTAATGCAGATCTTTTAATCTTGGATGATCTTTTTTTTTTTTTTTTTCTGCTTTGTAGTTGTGGCTCTTTTTGTCAGGACAGAATCAGAAAGGCTCTAAGGTGCATCTTTTTAACAGGAGAAAAAAAAATAGCCCTAAAGGTAGCCTCAAGTAATTTTACTGAACAATATAAAAAACACCTTTATCATCAATATTAGCTGTACTTTATTTCCATTAATGCTTTTATATAAATCTTGACAGCATATCTAAACCAGATTGCTTTACAAAAGAATACACACAATGCTCAAGGAATGAGACATACTACTTGGTAAAAGCTATGGGATTTAAGTCTAGTGCAGCTACTGTATCTTGCAGCAAATATACTCCATGACAATTTCAGAAGGAAGAATTTTATACTAATTATGATATTTGAAATATTTATTATAATACCTGACAAAGCATTTAAGCAGGTATTCAACTTTAAAAAAAACCCAACCAACCGAACTATCCTAAAGACACTCAATTTTTAAAGCAACAGTCTTTGCTTATTCCTTCGGAATCCAAACAATGCATTTTTAACCCTTCAGAGAGTCCTCCATAGAGTTATTTGGGAAGTTATAAAGCACTTTTAAAACATATTGTTATTATTATTATTAAAATTATTATTATTAAGTAGAAAAGCTGCCTTACCTTTTGTTACATGTCCCCAGCTGCATGGGACATACCGTGCCAGACCTATAGATGATCCAAATAGGATCCCAACTTATTTTATGTTAACCTTAAAAACACAACTGAAAACTTTGCAGCTGCTTGTGAAGACCTGACAGGGCTACACAGACCTGCTTGAGAGGCAAGTATAAGCATCGCAGCCTCTGCTTTCTCAAAGCATTAATTTACAACGTAAGGATTAAATAATGAATTTTAAGGGATACAGATCAGGTTTTACGATGGAACTGTATTAGTGCAGAGAAAGAAAAATTTATCTTCAATTAGTTCTAAAATAAAACAGTTTAAAATCAGTATATGCTGCTAAAATTGTGCATAATGAGAAACCATAATAGTTCTGAGGGTTATTTATTAGTTCAATTTATGTATTTTCTCAGTGATGCTAAAATATTTCTAGTACTCAGAATTGAGTAATACTTACAAAGACATCAAGGAGTTAGAGCTGAAAAGGGTTATCTAATCTGTACTTGGCCATCCCACATCTAGGGTCCACCAAAGACAGTAATTCCAGAATATCAGGAATCTTCCTGATTTTAGTCTAATAAGCAAGCCACACACACTCTGAATGTGCAATGAAAATTAACTGTTGCCAAGTGCTACAATATCAGATGTCTGTTAATTTGACTATATATGCTCCCATTAAGAATTAACAATACTTTAGACCTCATGAGATAATTGCACCAGTTAACAGCATTTGTAATTTTCAACCATTTTATGCTTTACAATAGAAATCACGCTACAAAAATAACTAGTGAGTTGCTTATGTTCTCTGTATGAAATACAGAATATCATTTCACGTGAACAACAACAACATGGGCTTGCTTCATCTTTTCACACTTCATTTCCACTGAGCTGAAACCACTTCAGACATTTCTAGCTGTCAGTTTCTGTCCCACTGGGGTTCTGGAACATGCACTGAGGTACCTGGAGAACTTTGGAGAGAAAAACAGTCTGGTGGAAAAAAGAGGTCCAGCACCCGCTGGCAGAAGAGGCTTTCTGACAGTGATAGGGACCATGATCTGGTGTGCACAGTGAATATATAGATGTTAAACAGGCCATACAGATATCTTCCTTACTTTGAGCTTATTTCCTAAAATTCATTGTACAATGTGTTGACCTCTTGAAGATCCATATTTGTGACTATATAGCATGTACTTTAAAGAGAGAGATTAGAACAGGTTTTAAAAGTAGGTAGGAAATGAGCTCCTTCAATAATGGGATCTCCTAGAAAGCTTAGCATGGTCATGCAATGAATTCAGACCTGTGCTTCTCTACTTGTCATCTAACAAAAAGGAAATAAGAAGTGATAGGTGGTGGGAAATCTCCTATAGTTCAAAGAGATTGATGATTTCAGAGCAAAAGTTCATGATGTCTTTTCAAACCTCTGTCACAGACTTGGGGCTAAGCTCATTTCTGTTCATGTGGTACTGAATCATTATAGATTGTTGGCATTCAATGAGAAACTGCAGTTATCATGAAAGGATTTGTGCTACCTGATGGGAAGAGCCCATTGGTTTTTTTTCAACCTGCTATAACAGCTGCTCTTGAAGTTGGAGAGATTCTTTAATGTGTTAAAATGCCACAGATGACCAGTAATAATTCAATGAATAATACTTTATGCATTCAGCAACAACTTACGGCATGTTAAAGTACTTTGCTAGAGAAGAGATCAGTTATAAGAAGTTGGCTGAAAAGAATATAGGAGTATCGTGGGATCCTTTATTTCACTTGCACCAGCAAAATGAGGGTGTTCTGACCACTAGAGGTCCTAAAGAAACTGGATCAGAAGCTTTTAGAAGATAATTCCACTCACACAGTCACCGAAGCTGGAAGGATGAACCTGGAGCTAAGGGAATAACTCCATTAGTTGGTAGTATTGGAGACGTTTATCCTTCTTATGAGCTTTGAGCAAAGCATGAAAACCTGGTAACTCCTCTCAGGGTTTATAAGAAAATAACTGGTGTGTATCTGAAACAATTCAAATCTCTTAGATTTATACGGTTAGATTGTCAAAAGATTACAAATGCTTCTTGACACTGGTAAATCCGAAGATATCTTGGCCTCTCATTACAGTCTGATTTTTCTTTCTCAGCCAGAGGAAATTAAGAGCTGGAGGAAAGCAACAGACTGGAAAGAGAAAGCCAAATGATCTGACAAATGACTGGTATAGCACGATGTAATGGTTAGGTAAGAGAAGGATGTGCGGTAATGCATTATGCTTGGATATTTTCTACTGACTTCCACTCTTGTCAGCCCTCCACTCATACACTGACATGTGTCCTGGCACTGCAGTTGTAGTTTTACTGTAACTACAAAGACATGGAAAGAAACTGCCTGGATCCCCTTGTGTTGTGGTGAAGTTGTGTTTTCCAGCCTTCCAGAGAGGGCTCTTACAGGCTACATCAAGTTAAAGCACTCTTGGAGCTGTTATGGATGTGGCATGTTATGAATCTGGGTTGAGCCAAAACGGACTTTAAACTTCTGCTTTCTGTCCTACGCTCTTTGGAGAACTAGATGGAAAAAGAAACAAACAGCACTTTTACAATAAAATGTAAGGAGATTAGGCTCTATAACAAATGTGTCTCTTGGTGTAGCTTAACACTATTTGGTTGCTTAAAGATCTTATAGTAAAATCATTACTGCTTATGTGAAGAATTATCCTATCCTATGTGTAACGGATGTTATCACTATGTGATCCAGTGTTTCCTTTAAAATTAGTCCTCTTCTACCCTATCATACTGTTATCTTGTACATTAAACAGTGCCAGTAGGAAGTTAAAGGAACTAAGAGAGAGCTGATGAAGAAGTTTCCCTCTGACAGTATGCTGGATCCCAGCTGGGGTGTCTGGAGGTGAAATTTCTGCTAATTTGGGAGCTTATCATCAAGACTTGAGAAGGCCACACAATCTGACTCACATGAACAGCCAAGCAAGGGCACAAAGTAAGAGACAGTGATGGGAAAGATCTACAGAGTGGGGTGCTTCATGGAAGCCATATACTACAAGAAGGTGGATCAACCCAAACATCCACACCTCAGTTATCATGGGCTAGCAAACTCAACCTCAACAATGCATTTGAATTTGAAATTCTTCACTGAAAAAAAGCAAGGCAGCAAACATTTGACATTTCCTAAGCAGTTAAAAGAACCAGCTCTTTTGTACCTAAAAGCACAGGAAACTCCTTCCTCTCCTCTGCTGCTGGAGGCATTAAAAAAATGTACCTGTGACTATATGAATTGACATTTCCTGCTGATGCAAATGGGTACAGCTCCACTGAGCCAGTGAAGGTCTGTCCTTGGTTCATACAGATTCATTTTTGAATGCTGCCAACAATAAGCAACTGATTTTTCTTTGCTTTAATTGTAGGGTTTGGCACCCCCAAGTATTACAAGGCAGCCCAAAATGATAAACCAACCAAGTTTGCTCTGTGTATGAGATGAGCTTCTCCTCCTCACATTTTAGTTCTTCACACTCCCCTACCTGATCTACCTTTCATCCCGCCCTCATTATCTGCTTCTGTCCCATATCTTAAGGCTTAACCTATCCCATATCTTAAGGCTTAACCTAAAGCTGTCAAAGTGAAATGTAAAACCTCATTGAATGCAACAGACTTTGGATCAGGCCTGTAGGGATTAATCAGTATGGATAGTGATCACCTCTGTGAGCTGCTGAATGCCTTTAGGTCTCAATAACATCAACAAACCTTACGGGACTAAGCCCATAGCTAGCTAGTGGTACCAGGACTAATGTGAGCCTAAGACATCTTGCAGCTTTTGGGTTTCAGAAGCTGTGGCATATTGATCTGACAGGCAGAGGAGCTAGTGCATTGGCATTGGGAAGCTCTAACAAGATATTTCACAGGATTGGAAGCTTCTTAGACTCACCTCAAATTTTCATTTGAGTTATCCCAATAGGCTTTTCCCTCAACACTCCTGGGGTCTGCTAAGGAAAAAAAAAGGGGGGGGGAATAGAAAATTAATTCAGGTTCATGTTCTTTTGTGACTGCTCCTGCTGAGCACAATAAACTGACATGCTGCTTTTAATTAGCATTTAGTTAACTGCTCATTTTTGTGCAGAAACTATGCACCGACTCCAGTGAACACAGAGGTGCTGAACTGAGGGTGGGGGTGGTGCTAGTGGGAAGGTTGGGTGGAATTACTTGAAAAGCAACCATTTAGACTCAGTGCTTGGGCTCTGTCTGATTTCAAACTGTGTAGATAGCAACGATGGAATTTGAATAGAAAGCTAATTATTATTGATGATTTACCTTCGGTAACAAACTTCAAGTCACTATGCATTAAAATGTAATGGGGTCCTACCACTATAACACCAGCACAACCCAAACCTGAGCTCAACAATCAATGCTCAAAATCATGACAAACGAATAACATCTTCCATGGTAAAAGCACTACATTTACATAGCC